>PYAF01002675.1:75565-95462 GCA_007407185.1 Glycine tomentella | reverse complement strand
TGAGTTCCATACGTGTTTTTAACTTGGGGGTAGTTGAGACAGTGGGGAACACACCACCATGATGATCACATGGATGGGAGTGATACTCCTACGCGACACTGGGCTACCCTGACGGGATGGATAAGTTCGTTCCACTAAGGTGAGGGTGGGGTTATCTGACAGTGGCCACAAATTTTTGAGACGTTAAGCTGAGATCTCAGTCATGCATCATATAATAAGATGAGCATGCATTTCATGACAATTCTGTGTGTGAAAATGACTTATTTATAATTGTTTACGTATATTTATTTGATCTATCGATATTTAAATTTGATTTATCAATTGGTCTGTTGATATTTAAATTTTGTTTATCAAGACTAACCCTGTGTTGTGTCTGGTGGTTGACACCTGTGATGACCCCAAATATTTTGGGCGAGCAGAAAAGCAGTGATATGGATGTCGTACGAGAAGATAGGATGAAGATTGTATGCTGGTTGTGTATGCTTTTGATGATCTGTGCTTGCGATGTACTACGGACTGTTTAGATATGGGACTCTGGATATGTAATAATGAATGGACTGTGTGGTATGTTTGAACGTCATGGACTATATGTTTTAAATAACGCGTGAAAACTTTTATAATTTCTAAACTCGTTCGGAATTTTCATTTGAACCTTCATTTCTAAATTCATTTTTTTTTAAAATCAACCAAGAGTCGTTTGAACTTTTATCCTTTCTGTTTTTCGAAAAAAAAATTATTAGCAAATAAAAAAAATAAAGACGTAATAAAAAGCAAAGTAGAAGCGGTTGTTTCATATGTCATAAAAAAAACGTGATTACCCAATTCTTTATATCAATTACACAAGACTCTTATTTATTTCTTTATATATATACTTATCATACGGTTAATAGAGTTTTTTTTTTTTGACAAAACACTAATTATGATTGAGGTTAGTTCTTCTCTCATTCTCGCTCAATCAAGCAGTTCATGTATGTCTCATAAATAACGAGATTCCTCAATTCTTTGTATCAGTTTGATAGAAGCAATAGATGGGGACAATGTATAACAGGAGAAAAGTTAGTTAGTTTGGGTATTTAATTGTTAGTGAGTAACTGAAAATTAGTTTAAGTAACTGTCAGTTAGAGAATTGAGGGAGAGGTGTATAAATAGATTAGAAAGAGAGGGAAAAGGGTTGGGAAATTACTTGGAGAGTGGTGTCGAATTCACCTGTAAACACTAAAGTTAGAAGCTTTAATATGAATAAATTTTGTTCCTTTTCTCTATCTGAAGGCCAGTTCTTATGAACTGGTATCATAGCTCCGATCTTGGAGTTGTGGGGTGTTTATAGTGGCGAAAGGCAGTGCAAAAATGGAAGCTCGTGTGGACGCAATAGAGAAGGTTATGGAGGTTAGCCGTGAGGCACTGGAATTGAGCTTGGGGTCGATGGAAGCGATGGTGCAGAGCTAGCGGTGGTACTAGAGAAACACATGACACCCACCAACGCGCGCGAGGGAGAAACGAAGGGGAGGATACGAAAGAATGAGCACAAGTCTGGAACAAGGTGAAGGAGTGTGGACTTGCCGACATTTGAGGGAGAAGAGGTGTTTGGGTGGTTGGCTATAATGGAACGATATTTTCGGTTGTAGGAGGTAGACGAAGAAGAAAGAATGGAGGTGGTTTTGGTGGCATTGGAAGGTGAGGCATTGGGTGGTTCCAGTGGTGGGAGCAGCAAAACTCGAACCAGTCTTGGGAAGGGTTTGCCTCTGCACTTACCCAAAGCTTCCAAGGGTCCATGCTAGGTAATCCTTTTCAGACCTTGTTAGCTGTGAAGCAAAAGGATCTTGTGCAAAGTTTTATAAGCCAATTTGAGAAATTAGTGGGACTGTGAAGGGCTTAGATGAAGCTTTCTTGGTGGAAAATTTTTTAAAAGGGTTGAAGGAAGAAATCAGTACTGAGGTGAGGTTATAGGAACCAAGGAATTTGATGGAGGCCATGGGCAAAGCAAGATAGGTGGAAGAAAAGATTAGGGTCTTGGCAAAACTTCCAAGAAGCACTAGGAAGGGTTTTTCTTTACAGAAACTCAGTTTCTAGAGTCAAAAGAATTGGAAGGAAGAGCCAGTAGTAGCAGGGAAAGGAGCTAGCCTGGCAGCCAAGGCTAGCAATGAGAACTGGAGGGGAAGGAGGACATTCCACAAGTTGTCCCCTGTGGAAGTGAATGAAAAGATGAGGAAAGGGGAGTGTTTCACTTGTGAAGAAAAATATCACCCTACCCATGTGTGTAAAAACAAGCAGTTGAGGTTAATGGTTATGGAGGAAAGAGAGGAAGAAGAGGAGTGGCAAGAAGAGGATGGAGCTGAGGAGAGTGAAGGGTTGTATCAATTGTCCTTGCACAGTATTAGGGTTTTCACTACAAAAAAGTCCATCAAATTTTAAGGCAAGATTAAGGATAGAAGGGTGGTGATCTTGATTGATTATGGAGCTACCCACAATTTTATTTCAATAAAACTGGTGAAAGAAATGAAATTGGAGGTAACAAGCACTAAGCCATATTCTGTAGAAGTAAGAGATGGGACAAGGTGAGGTGTCAAGGCTTATGTAGAGGCTTGGTCATTGAGTTGCCAAAGTTACAAATTATGAAGGAATGCTATTTGTTTGAGTTAGGTAGGGCTGACTTGGTGTTAGGGGTAGAATGGTTGGCCAACTTGGGGGAAGTGAAGGCTAATTTTGAGAAATTAACCTTGACTGTAAAAGTGAAGGACAAAGAAGTGAGTTTGAAAGTAGATCCAGAATTGATTAGGCATGCTATTAGTCTGAAATCTAGTCATGGTATCTTATGGAAGGAAAATCATGGGTTCAGGGTAGAGTTAAAATCTGTAGAAGCCAAAGAAGAGGTAGAGGGGATTCCTGTTTCTGTAATGGAAGCATTTGATTAATTCAGTGAGATTTTTAAGGAACCACACAACTTACTACCCTATAGGAGTAAGGATCATGTCATTAACATTCAGTCTGGGAATAAGATACCTAATTTGAGGCCTTATAGGTATCCACATTACCAGAAATATGAGATAGAGAAGTTAGTAAGGGAGACATGTTGGCAGTAGGAATTATTAGGACCAACATTAGTCCTTATGCTAGTACTGTAATTCTGGTTAAGAAAAAAGATGGAAGCTGGAGATTTTGTATAGATTACAGGGCTTTAAATAAGATTATTGTACCTGATAAATTTCCTATGCCAATAATAGAGGAGCTGTTGGATGAATGGTTTTCCAAGTTAGATCTCAAGGCAGGGTATCATCAAATCAAAATGAAGGAGGAAGATGTGCAGAAAATAGCTTTTAGGACTCATGAAGGGCATTATGAGTTCTTGGTTATGTCTTTTGGGCTGACCTGACCTGCATAAAGGTCTGGTCTGGCCTAAAAGTCTATATACAAAGTCTGATTAAATAAAAACAAATAATAAAAAATAAAAAATAACATAATATATATGTTTTCTTATAAATTATAAATCAAATATGATCTTATAAGTTATAGATATGTTTCTCTTAATCATTTTATGAGATTTTGAAGGTGATTTTTTGAAGTGATTGATCATCCACCTTCATTATAAGGAAAAAATATTTTTAGAAAAATAAATATATTATTTTTAAGTTTTAATATATATTAAATAGACCAGCCTGATAGACCTAACAAGCTTTTTTTAAAGCTTGAGTGTGACCTTTTTATTTAAATAGGCTTTTTAAAAAGTCTTAGGCTGACCTTTATGATAAATAACTCAAGCTTTAAATAGGTTAGGCCAAAGGCCCCTAATAGCTGGCCTGGCCCATTTTTATCCCTACCCTCAACCCCTTAGCATCCCTAGGTTCAGGTCCTTCTGACATTGCTTCTAACTTGCTGGGATCAGCCTCCATTCCCCTACCAGAAATAATATGTCCCAAGTACTCTAAGGACCTTTGCTCAAAACTACATTTATTCCAATTTACATACAACTCTTGTTGCTGTAACACTTGCAACACAGCCCTTAAATGCATATTATGTTCTTCCAAATCAACACTATAAATCAGAATGTCATCAAAGAACACCAATACAAACTGCCTCAAGAAGGGTCTCATTACCTCATTCATAAGAGCTTGTAAGGTAGCAAGAGCATTGGTCAGCCCAAAAGGCATAACCAAGAACTCATAATGCCCTTCATGAGTCCTAAAAGTTGTTTTCTGCACATCTTCCTCCTTCATTTTTATTTGATGATATCCTGTCCTGAGATCTGACTTGGAAAACCATTCAGTCCCCCCAATCTCATCCAACAGCTTCTCTATTATTGGCATAGGAATTACAGGACTAGCTACACAAAATCTCCAGCTTCCATCTTTTTTCTTAACCAGAATTACAGGACTAGCATAAGGACTAATGCTAGTCCTAATAATTTCTAGTAATGTGGATATTTAATCAGGCTTTGTATACATGCTTTTAGGCCAGGCCAAGCCTTTATGCAGGCCAGACTCAAGCCTTAATAACTTATTTTTAAAAGGTAACAAGCTAGGCTTAAGCTTAATGATAGTGATGCGGGTCAGGCTCAGGCCTATCAAAGCCTGGCCTAGCCTATTCCACCTCTAGTTGAGAGGATTTTTGGGCTGACAGGGTATTATAGAAGATTTGTTAAAAATTATGGAAAGATAGCCCACCCACTGAATGCATTGTTAAAGAAAAATTCTTTTAGATGAGGAGAAGAAGTTGTTGTTACTTTTGAACAATTGAAGACAACCATGAAGGAGTTACCTATTTTAAAGGTACCAGGTTTTTCTAAGTAGTTTATTTTGGAAACAAATGCCTTTAGTATTGGGTTAGGGGCAGTGTTGTTGTAAGAAGGGAGGCCTTTAGCTATCTAGAGTAAAGCTTTGTCTGAAAGGGGTCAGCACCAAATCTGTATATGAGAGAGTTGATGACTGTAGTATTGGTAGTAAAGAGATGGAGACATTATTTGTTCGGGAGGAAGTTTGTGATTAAAACAGATCAAAAGAGCCTGAAGTTCTTGAATGAACAAAAGCTATTGAATGAAGATCAATTCAAATGGGCCACTAAATTGATTGGGTATGACTTTGAGATTCAATACAGACCTGGAAGAGAGAATGTGGTCGTTGATGCACTTTCCAGGCAATTTGCATTTTTTGCTATTTATATGGTGCAGTAGGAGGAATGGGTTGAATGGGAGGATGAATTGCAGAATGATCCTCAAGTGTATGAGGTGTATAAGGGACTGTTGACTAAAATAGTGGAGAAACCAGGGTATGCCATCAAAGGAGGTAGATTATACTACAAAGACAGGTTGGTATTGGCCAAAAATTCTTCTAGAATTCCTACAATTTTGAAGGAGTTGCATGATTCCCCTGTGGGAGGCCATTCAGGGTTCTTTAGAACTCTTAAAAGGGTGGCTGGAGTGGTGTTTTGGCATGGAATGAAGAAGGCTGTGAGGTAGTATGTGGCTGAGTGTAAGGTCTGAAGGTCTGTCAAAGAAATAAGGCTAGTACATTAGCTCGAGCAGGGTTATTCAGCCTTTACCTATTCCTAGTAAGGCCTGAGCTGATATATCTTTGGATTTCATTGGCAGCTTATTCAGCCTTTCCTAAGTATGCTCACTTCCTAGCATTATTAAGTCATCTTTATACTGCCAAAGAGGTTGCTGATGTATTCATAAAAGAAGTGGTCAAGTTGCATGGTTTTCCCACTTCTATAGTCTTAGATACAGACAAATTGTTTATGAGCCAGTTTTGGAAGGAGTTATTCAAACAAGCAAGGACACAACTGAAGATGAGCACTACATACCATCCTCAGACTGATGGCCAGACAGAAGCGGTGAGTAGGTGTTTAGAAGCTTACTTAAGATGTTTAACTGGAACTAAACCAAAGCAGTGGCCTGCTCATTTGGCTTGGGCTGAGTTATGATTTAATACTAACTACAATATTTCAGCAAATATGTCTCCTTCCAAAGCTTTATATGGGCAGGAGCCTCCCTTGTTAATCAAGGGAGCTGATATTCCTTCTAAGTTAGAAGAAATAAATCAGCTGAGCAAGGACAGAGATGAATTGCTCCAGGAATTGAAGATGAATTTGTTAAAGGCCCAATATCAAATGAAGAAATATGCAAATAAGCATAGGAGGGAAGTAGAATTTCAGGTAAGAGATTGGGCATTCTTGAAGTTGCAGCCTTATAGGATGGAATCTTTGGCAAAGAAACCAAATGAGAAGCTAAGCCCAAGATTTATGGGCCTTATAAAATAATTCAAAAGGTGGGAGAAGTTGCTTATAGCTGGAATTGCCAGAGGACAGTCAAATTCATCTTGTGTTCCATATTTCTTTACTAAAGAAAGCAATTAAATCTACTTGTTCTCCTCAACCTTTACCCAGGGCTTTGAGTGGGAACTTGGAACTTCAAGTACAGGCTGAAAAGGTTATGCAAAGAAGGACTACAGAAGGGGGGCAACAAGAAGTGCTTATTAAATGGAAAGGTCTGCCACATCATGAAGATAGCTGAGAGAGTCTGGAAGAAATTAGAACTATATTTTCTCAATTGGACCTTGGGGACAAGGTCCAGCTTACAGGGGAAGGTATTGATAGAAGCAATAGATGGGGACAGGTGTATAACAATAGAAAAGTTAGTTAGCTTGGGTCTGTAATTGTTAGTAGGTAACTGAGAGTTAGTTTAAGTAGCTATCAGTTAGAGAATTCAGGGAGAGGTGTATAAATAGATCAGAAAGAGAGGGAAAAGGGGTTGGGAAATTATTTGGAGTGTCTTGAATTCACCTATAAACACTGAAGTTAGAAGCTTCAATCTGAATAAATTTTGTTCCTTTTCTCTGTCTGAAAGCCAATTCTTATCACAGTTTCACAAAACTCTTATTTAGTTCTTTATATACTTATGAATAATATGACATAATATTGTATCTAGTTGATTCTATTAATTTGGGGCTTATCGTTTTTCATCATAAGATTAATCCTACTTGAAAGTTAAGATTGCACACGATACACACTAGATGAGAGAATCATTTCTTTAAGATCACACACAAGGTGTGTATCGGATGTAATCTGGACTACTTGACAAACCCTTTAACTTCAATAATTATAAATTTTTGAAGTTAGAAATTGCCACAATATATAATGAGAAAAAAAAAACCTTGAGCTTCACGAGATTAAATGCAGGGTTGATGATCTTCCTGTGCTTTGACCATTTCTCACCCTCAAGGTCTACAAGTCCGGTTATAAGGAACTTGGAAAGTGGAGTGAAGGTCGGCTTTGGAAAGTCATTTATCATATTGAGAACCTCTTTTATTGCTTCGGGATCCATAATATGCACTACAGGCTTCGGGCCATACCAAAAAAACGAATTCTTACCTACAAAAATGATTATGTAATTATACACTATATACAACAACAACATTAACTAATAATAATGCTTCACAAAAAGTATTTAATAACGATAATAAGGAGGAATATTTGTTTACAAGAAATGAAAGTGGGATCTATTTATTTGCCAATGCAAATATATATAATAAAAATATTTTATAAATATTTAGAATACTACTTATGCTAATAAAATACTTCCTCCAATCTCGATTACAAAAAAATATTTAAAACTTATTAAAAATTTAATTAATTTCATTAAATTGTGTCATTCAATTAAAAAATAAACATTTTTCTAAGTTATCATTTATTAGAATTTGATATCAAGTATAAAAAAGTCTTTGATCTTATTCAATAAAATATATTTTAAAGATATTTTCATTAAATAAGACAAATATAATTGAGATTTACTTATATTTGAAAAAAAAAAGTTACTTATATTTTGAAACCATAGTGAATAAAGTGCTTCTAAGATATAATTGCAAGTTATAATATATAAGAATATTAACCTAGTATTCAGTTATGCAGGTAGATAACTATTGTAAAAAGAAAATGGGAAAAATGTAAATTAGTAGGCGAGGTCTGAGTGTAACTTAGTCTCTGTATATCATAAATAAAAAAGTTAAACTTTTAATCAAGGTTTTTAATGTGTGTAGAATAATTATTCTATAAATTCTTTTTCTTAAAATTTGACCGATTCAGTCAAAAACGAGATTAATCCTAAAGTTGGAATCATATTTTTATTTTATCAGTAAAGTTGGAATCATATATATATATATATATGTGTGTGTGTGTGTGTAACTTATACCCCTGACCTTTAAAAACTATGTATTTCAGTCCTTAATATTTTGAAAGTATGTTAGATAGCTCATAACTCAAATTAAATGCTACTTTCCGGTAAAAAAGTCAAGTTCCATGAAAAATGGATTACTAGATTAATGAAACCGAATATTTCAATAGTCAGAGACTTGGAGACTACCCCTATTAAAGATATACAAGGTATTCGAAGGCATACCATAATTTTTTATCAATTGATGTTGGAATGGAACTAGGCGAGGAGTAATATCATCGTTGATGTCTATGGGTTTAGATTTTGCTTTCTGTATCAACGTAGAAATTGCCTTCATGTCTCCAAAGAAAACAGTGTATGAGTTTCCCTTTAGGCCTTGTCTTCTGAGGTATCTCTCTGCCCTTTTTGGCTCTAGCCACAGCCAACTCAGTGCTTTCGTTAGGAGTATAATAACAAATGCAATACAAAAGCCAACAAACATCATCGTTTTTGCATCGACTTCCATTTCCAAAGTAAAGTACGTCTATAATTGGTTTAATTGGAAGTCCAATATATATATATATATATATATATATATATATATATATATATATATATCAACTGAACTATAGAGGGCTTCCACACACACATGTACGGACAAGAAGAACCTCCAACTCAATATTAACGACACACCGATCCACCCAATAACCAAAGATACACATCGTTGAAATTTATGGGGACAACAACGTATGCTTGCTGTAAACTTGTTTCTTTCTTTTAAAAATAGTTAAGAAAAAAAGTTTGGCGGACAATTCTTGGTGTAATAAAATTGGTAATATAATGTAACAAGAAGAAGAGATATGTAAGGATAAACAAAAAGTGCTAATTAGATATTTGTACTGTTTATGTGTGTAAATACTGTGATTCAATAGTTTATTTTGTTTCAAATTTGTAAATATATACAAGAGACAAATCAATGAGAATGTGTCTTTTATATTAGATAATAAGGGAGATATGTTTTAAATCTGAGGTTAAATTATCATTGTATCTACTATGTTATTGTATTTTTGTATTTTGATTATTTATGTTTATAAATAAACTCATTTTGATATTTTTATCAATTTTTTGTTAAATTATAATACATAGTGATAATTTTTAGCCACTACAATATTTTTTATTGAAACTTTGAAAATTTATAAATCACACTACTAGAAAAAAGCTTTTTACTATCATCAATTTAACATTGGTTTTTTATAAAACCGATGTTATCGAAATCGCGGTGACATTTTTGTAAATAAAGGGATGTTGTTAACATCGGTTTCGTAAAAAAACGATGTTACTGGAAGACATTCGACATTGGTTTTTTAAAAACCGATGTTATTGGAAGACATTCCACATCAATTTTTTAAAAACTGATATTACTGAAAGACATTCAACACGGGTCTTTTATAAAACCCTATAACCCTTTTTTTTCTGGAACTTTTACTCTAACCATTCTCTCGCTCTTCCGCGACTCTCTCTCTCTTTCTCGGTCACGACTCTCTCTCTCGTGGTCTCAATCTCTCAGTCACTCTTTCGCATTCTCGGCCTCTCGCTCTCCCAGTCGCAGCAGCGGCACTCTCTTTCTCGTTCGTATCTCTTTCTCTCATATCCTTCTTCTTCTTTATTGCTAACCTACTCTCATCTTATTTTATGTTATTGTAATGTTAGGATTCCGGTTATATTTGAGGGTGATCTCGCTCATACTGCCAAATTCCATCTCCATTAAAATGACTGCATCCACATTGCTGGTAAACTCACCACTGATTCACCCTAATTGGAACACCTCCACCCCCAATCTAATCTTCAGGTACTTACTTCTCTTTATCTTCACTTTCACTTGTTTACTACTACATTGCATTCCAATCTCTCTTCTTTAGTATCAAAAATTGATTCATTAATAGGTTATGTTACAAACCCTTATCTTCGTTCAACGATATCCCCAACCCAACACCACCACATTAATTGATTTGGAACCTCAACCTCAACCTCAACCAGAACACTCAATATGTAAGTACACTAGTTAATTATATCAATATCAATTTAAATATGTCTCTTCAATTTTCTAGTTTAGTATTTGGGTTGTTTCAACATTCCAAAATTTTGCAATTTTTTTATTTATTTTACAACCAGTGCAAAGAGAAACCCAGATTCTTCTTCACCGAGTCCCTGGAGAGAGATAATCCATGCAGTGGTGTGATTTTCGTGAAAGCAAACACAATGGATTGGTAGTGACTATCTCATGACTTATCTTTCTCTTTTTGACTAATTTATCTGGGGATCCATCCTTTTACACCTCTATTTACTTAGTACAGGTAAAACCAAAGCACCCTGATTTCAAACGCAAGGATGGCTATTCTCTCTGGCTTGACAAGGATGAAAAATGGGTTTTGCCTAAATTGGAAGGACTTCAATTTGATGTTTCAACTGCGACATCCAAAAAAGGTTTGTCTCTGTCTGTATAAATCATAAAGGCCTTCATGTGCATCCATCATATATAGTCAATCATATTTGAGATGCATGATAGAGTTGGTGCAAACAAATTCTCAGTCTGATTTGGGGTTCATATCTAATTAAAAAAAATTATATTTTGGATTTTGTAGCTTGGAGATGCTCTCAATTTGTCATGTTTGTTTTTCCTGTGCAACTTAAGATTATTCCTGATGTGCTACTTCCTTTTATGCATCATATTTTGTTTTAAAGTACACTTGTCTCAGGTGATGGTGGTGAGTCCTGGAATGATTTGGTGCAAAATTATGCTAACTGGTGGGATAATAGATTAAATATGGTAGTCCCATTTTTTGTTTTGTCCTTGTGTTCTTAAATCTTTACAAGTTTATATTACTTTATTATATTTTTTCTGTATGTTGTAGTAGTTCAAAGTGTAGATACTGAAAGGACACTGGTTTCATAAGCAACGGATAGTGAAGCAGAAAATGGAGTCATTTGCCAAGTTGGATATATTATCTTTGTTACACTTCCATGTAATTAACTTATGCTTTCCCAAGTTCAGTTTTTGTGATTTTTTTTATATAAAACTTAGTATCTCAACCATTCGGCTACTCAGCATTTGACTTGCAGTCTTTACCTAGGCAGATATAGATATATTAACTAGCTACTTCTGATGTGAAAATGCATTTATCATTAGACATAATTTCTGCTACTTCTGTACATCCTTATTCTGCATATGAGGGGAAGTAATTTTGCTTAATTGATGGTGGATTTCATGTTCCTAATATGAAAGTGCATTTTGGAATTTTTTCTTTCTTTCACGAGCATGTTATATTTCAATGTGACATCTAGTCTTGGGAATGTCTCCCCTTGATCTGATGAATATCTTTGCAGCCTTACTTTGTGACAGAGACAACAATGCCTGGAAAGAGTGGGTTTGATTTCAATAGTGCTTCTCGGTCCTTTAATGTTCTGGCTGAGTACCTTTTTGGTAAGGTAGTTATATATTTTACAATTGAAACACATTCATGCATTATAAAATTTTAGTGGGTTGCCTTTATATGCATTTACTTTGCCTTTAATGATTTTGTGAAATGTCTCATTTACAATCTTTATCTTATTTATTTTTATATGCATTGCCAGCAAGTTTAGTTCACTTTGATACATGGAAAAACAGAATAGGAAGAGAAACAAAGGATAAAAAATACTGCTCTTTCTTTTTTTATTTCATAGAAGAAAATAAAGACTCACAAAATAAACATAATAAGAATGGGAACGATACCATATACATTCGTCAATATTAAGACTAGAGTTAAGTCCAACATTAATTTGTTTTTACTTAAAATTATGTAAAGGGTGGTGACTTTATTTATTACTAAATTATTTGAACCAATTATGTAATAGAACAAACGTTAACATAAACGTTTAGACTTATTAACCTTAAAATCGAAAGTCCCCACCTACTTATTGTAACTTTTTTATTTGAACTTCAATATTTTTTAAAAATATTATAGTTAAAACTAAATTCATTGTAGGCTTTAAATTGTTAGTTGCAAATCCAAAATATAATTTTAATATTTAAATATTTATATGATTATAAAAATTAATTATAATATAATTTTATATATTAAAAAATACTTTTTATAAATTTAAATTGTATAAAATAAATATTTATCTTGTGCAATATTAATTTATAATATTGCACTTATAATTGAATGTTTAAATTGAATGTTAGGATTCTTAATTTTTTAATTAATCTTGAGACAAAATTGATTGTCCTTCATAATGAACATAGCATTGGAGTTGAGTGTTAAGACCATGTTTGATCAAATTTTCTACGGTCACGCTTATAATGGGTAAGTATATAGTAATTAAATATTCTATGGGTTTGAATGAAGGCTAGAAAAATACATGGAAGTTCATTATGTTGTATTCTAGTGCATTTGGTTCGGAAATATGGACTGATAACAAAAAGTGACACTGATGTTATTTTTTGGAAGTTCTATATTTACCATATTTTGATCCATCATGTTATTCAATTCATGTATAAAACAAGCATGCTTGCTGCTTTCATGATAATAAAAGGATAAATTAACTAGTTGAAGTTAGTTACATGAATGGCAAGAACCATATTTCCATTGTCAAGGACCAATTCATGGTTTCTGCCACCTCTATTTATCTGCACATAAAAAAAAGTCACTACTACAAACAGTGTTTTCTACATCGATTATTTTACTCATTCGACGTTGGTTCAAGAACCGTCGTTGTAGCCAACGTCGTTGAAAAGTAAGACATTCTATGACAGTTATGGAACCGTTTTAGAATGCCATATTCTAAGACGGTTTTTAGGCTAGAACCGTCTTAGAATTTGTCTTTGAATTTTTTTTATAGAATTCTAAGACGGTTATAGGTAACAACCGTCTTAGAATGTGACGGTTATAGGTAACAACCGTCTTAGAATGTCACATTCTAAGACGGTTATGGGTTACAACAATCTTAGAAACTTGTTTTTTTTTAAAAAAAAATATACTACTATTCTAAGACGATTTTTAGGAAGAACCGTCTTAGAATGTGATATTCTAAGACAGTTTTCCCTATATCCGTCTTAGAATATGCATTTTTTTTAAAATAAATAATTCAAACATCTTTTAGTTTATGCTTGAACAATGAACTACTTTTTAAAAAACATTTCACCACATTTTACCAAACAATATTTAAATTACTATAAAGCCAAATTTTTGACAAATTAGTTTTGATTTCTATGCAGCACAGAAACCCCACTTTATCTAATAAACACAAAAGATATTTAATTTGCTCCTAGCCACTGATATTGCAATTTTTAAAATCAAATGAAGACAAAAGAATCATGATTCCACAAAAATTTTGCTTAGAAGTTAATTTTGGCAATGAGTCATAATGATCTAATCAAAGAGATAAGAATACCCAAAAATAACCTGGGACCCAAGAACATGCAAGAAGCAAAACAAACTATTGAGGTTATCATTCAGCAGCTCAAACTAAACACAACCACAAAAACAAACAGAGGAACACATCTCTAGAGACAACACCAATTAGTTGTGAGAAAAATTCACTAAGCTTCATTTTTTTTCTATCAAATCAATTTCATCACTGATTCATATATATAAAACGTGTCTAGTACATCTAATGAAAAATAACATAAAAAAATCCAAAATATTTGAGGAATAAACTCACCACAATAGATTTTCCACAATTCTCAGGCCGTGTTGCTAAATTTATGGCAGCAGCTGCTGCAACTCTTGAAGAAATCCCAACCTAGACATAAATTTGAATTAATTATGATAGAAGCTATTGTAAGTATAAACCAAAGATGAAGAATGTCAAGCCAATAACTATATTGAATTTTGCATTGCAAATATATTTCAATTAAATTATATCATCAAAGGATTCAAAGCCATATTCCTCTAAAAACAAGATTAAAAGTCATATTCCGACGTAAGAGTATTTAATAATAGTAATAGCTGAAATGACTGATTTTGGACCCAACAACAATAAAATAATAATAATAATAACTATTATTTATTTGAGGGTTATTATATTATTTATTTTATAGTTTTTTTTACAGATAATTTTTTTTGTGAAAATTATTATTACTTTTTTGTTATAAAGTTATCATACGAAAAATTTATGCATATATTTATAAAGTTATCTATATCTATCCCAATGAGAATACCCCCTACCATTTTCCCCAACCCGATGAAGAGATGCCCATCATATTTGGTATAAAAAAGCATCCTTAATTTACACTCATTTGATCAAATAGCTAGAACATTTTTTTATCAACACAAACAAAAACGTGTATATTAATAAAAGGGCATATAAATATCTATTAACCAACCCAGGGAACACAACATATGCATCATATATCATATACCCTTCCCCTGTCCTCTAAACCTCCACGTGTTTCAATCTTAATATTCATGAAACACATGAAAAAGCAAATTTTGATCCAAGCCTTCATGTGTGATGAGCAAACAACCTCAAGATCCTCACGTATCTTCAAAGCTTAAAAATAACTAGAACATATAATCCTATTCATGGTTCCAAGTTTCAACTAACTATTTCTTATTTCAAACATTTGTAAGGAAGGCTAAGAATTTCACAACTCTCTCTTCATTTTCTTTCCCTTGTGTTTATATGACCACCAAGCAAAGGCTAAGAATATTATTTTTTAATTTTTCATTTTGGGAACTAATTTAGCAATCTACAATAGCAAAATATTCTCTCATTTTGTTAACAAATGTCTAACCAAAATGTCTATCTACATATTTAGCAATCAGTTTAGCAAGAACGAGAAAAATGGCCATGCACACATTTTTCAGCCCAAAGTGACATCCTATATCCAAGGATCTGCATGGTATAGGTAAGGAAATGTATTAATATTACAAAAATGGAAAAATAACAGTGAAAAACACTATTGTAATAAACCTGAGCCAACTGGAATAACAGTAAAAATGGTATGATCGTCAATGAACTACTGGAATAGTTGTTTGCTGGAAGAGATGACAAAGTCTAAGTATAAATGTCACGATGAGGGTGAAACACAGGCGTTGTAGGCTTGAACCAACTGTAGGATTACAAGAAGCCGTGGTTCAAGGAACAAAGGGCAAAAACTATTATGCCTATGGAACACAAATATTCACAAAGAACTAGAGAAACCTAGTGTTACTATTATGCTGTACAAAAATTTAAAAAAAAAATAGTCACGTAATATAATGTCGTTGGAACCAAAGTCTCATATGACTTATTCAATGTGATGACTGTAAGTATTAATCTATAATTTCATGTTTAATAACAATCATATCAAAAACATGAAAATGATCTTGAAAATTCATGAGTTTCACATAAACATACCTTTGTCCATAATTGCAGAAGATCTTTAATGGTAGAATATTTTCTCAGAGTCTTGACCCTTTCAATTCTTGTATCTTCTTTGATAGGGATGAGATACAACTCTCATGGGCAGACAATGAATGTATTAAGTTTTCTAGATCCTTATTATAAGAAAATTGAACCACTACGTTTAATATAACTGCACCTGTCAACATTTATCCTTTTAATACGTTTAAGATAATTATTTTATCAACAATTATCATTTTAATAACTTCCCTTTGTAACCAATTATCCTTATGCCCTTTATTCAATAAATCAAATAATATTTATTTAAATGAGCTACAATGATAAATCTTACATTCTCCCACTTGGCTCATGTCATAAATTTCATTTCATGGTTTAATGAAAACAATTATAATGCGTATTCATAGGGCTAAAATTTTCATACATTGGCCTCATCATAAATCATGATCAGAAATAAAACCAATAAGAGTCATGGCGGTTATATGCTATCAAATCGGCATAGTTCCTTCCATGTATCACTATATTAGCTCTTCTTCCTAATATGATACTTTAATGGAAGTTTACATCATAATGTCCCACAATAATACTTTTATGTCTTCATTAGGGACAAATTCTGTTTTTCAAAATAATCATTCATACGTGCATGTATACATAAATTTGAAAGCAGGATATTTTCAGAAACTTAAACATCATTGAATTCAGAGTGCCAATAGTCAATAATTACAATGATGATCAACATTCATTAGCTGACATAATGTCCATACTACATACATGACCAATAAATGTCTTGGGCGGTAATCCCTTTGTCAAGGGATCAGCAAACATAAAATTAGTGCTAACATGCCCTATAGACACTCTATGTTTCTAAACCTTTTCTTTAATGACAAAGTATTTCAATTCCATATTCTTAGCACCTTTTGAATACTTGTCATTTTAGAAAAGAAGACTGTTGTAGAATTATCACAATAAATTTTCAGCGCCTATTAATACTGTTGATGAATTCAAACCCTAAAATAAAGTTCCGTAACCATTTAGCCTGAACCATGGCCTCAAAGCATGCCACAAATTCAGCTTCCATAGTGGATACAACAATTACAAACTGCTTCACACTTTTCCATGATATACATACATTAGGCTCCCAACAAGTGATGCATATGGAATTGCTTCAATTTCATTTCATTCCAATTCATTCTTGGGACATTGCATGAGACTAAACTTGTCTCCTTTCTGAATTGGTACTGGAGACGATGAGCAGTTTTGCATTCTGAATCTCTCTAAAACTTTATTAATATATGCTTTTTGAGACAAACCCAACAATCCTTATGATCTATCATAGAATATTTCTATCCCAGTCACATAAGATGCCTCACCCATATCTTTCATTTCAAAGTTACTAGAGAGAAACTTCTTAGTCTCATTTAAAAGACTAAGATCATTAGTTGCAAGCAAGATATCATCAACATACAGAATCGGTAATATAAACTTACTCTCACTGACTTTTAGATATATACACCGATCAATAGTATTTTCTTTAAATCCAACAACGGTATCATTGAACTGAAGGTACCATTGTCTTGAAGTTTGTTTAAGTTCGTATATTGATTTCTTAAGTTTGCACACCATGTGCTCTTTTTCCTTTTCTATGAACCCCATTGGTTAGTCCATGTACACATCTTCCTCTAAATTTCCATTTAGAAAGACAGTTCTCACATCCATCTAATGTAACTTTAGATCATAATGAGCCACCAATGTCATAATGATTCTTAGAGAATCCTTTCTTGAAACTGGTGAAATGTTTCTTTATAATCAATGCCATCTTTTTGAGTGAATCCGTTTGCAACTAGTCTAGTTTTGTATCGTTCTAAGTTACCATGAGAGTCACGTTTGGTCTTAAAGACCCATTTACATCCAACTCTCTTACATCCTTCTGGTAACTCAACAATGTCCCTAACCTCATTCTGTTCCATAGATTTCATGGCATTTAACCACTTGTCACCACCTTCACTATTCACGACTTGTGAAAACATCACTGGATCATCTTTTATACCCAAGTCAAATTCAGACTCTTGTAGATATACCACATAATCATTAGAAATAGAAGATCTTCTTTCCCTTTGAGATCTTCTTAATGTTATTTGTTGTGGTTCTTCTACAATGGGTTCCTTCGATTCATTGGCAATAGTTTCATCGTGAGCAATAGGATCATTCATTTGTTGTTTTTCATTATTATTAATCGGTTCAATAATATGAGGAACAACAACTTTACTAGAGTTACAAGTCAAAGGAACTTGTACTCTCACTTCTTGAATTGCCACTTTACATGGTGTTTTGCTCCCACTAACTTCATCATCTTCAATGAATCTAACATTTCCAGTTTCTATAATCCTTGTGGTATGATTAGGACAGTAAAATCTATACCCTTTTGACTTTTTTGGATAACTAATGAAATAAGCACTGATTGTTCTTGCATCCAATTTCTTTTCTTGTGGGTTGTAGTATCTAATTTCTGTCTGGCAACGCCAAACATGTAGGTGCCTTAAGCTAGGTTTCCTTCCTGTCCACAGTTCAAAATGAGTCTTTGGAACTGTTTTACTAGGAACCATATTTAATACATACACGACAGTCTTTAGAGCATAAGTCCACAATGAAATGGGTAAAGAAGAATTACTTAACATACTTCTAACCATGTCCAACAAGGTTCTATTACGCCTTTCTGAGACACCATTTTGTTGTGGTGTACCTGGCATTGTGTATTGAGCACAAATACCATGCTTTTCTAGGAATTTAGCAAATGGTCCTGGATATTGTCCACTTCCATCATACCTTCTATAATACTCACCATTCTATCAGACCTAACAATTTTCACCTTTCTGTCTAATTGCCTTTCAACTTCATTAATGTAAGTCTCTAAAGCATTTATAGCTTGAGATTTATCATGTAGCAAATAGACATAACCATAATGTGAATAATCACCAATGAAGGTGATAAAATATTTCTCATTATTGAAGGAGTTAACATAAAAGGATTCCAAACATCAGTGTGTATAGTTTCAAGAAGCTGAGTGCTTGTAACACCCCAAAATTTTGGAATCACAGTCAAATACAGGGGTAAAATGTTAATTAGAAGCAATACAGAAGAATTTAGGGAAATGACGAAAATACCCCTGGACATTTTGGAAAATGACCAAAATACCCCTAGGTCTTCTAGCAATATATATTGAGAAGGAAATCTTATAATATCCTTAAGGTTGTAGAAATGACCAAGAATACCTCCAGGGAAACAATTACAGAGATACCTGAACATTTTTAGAAATGACGATTTTACCCCTAGTGTGAAGGGTAAAATTACCAAAATGCCCTTAGGTAAAAAAAACTGACCAGATTACTTTTGAAATTTGTGGGAACCTCAGTATGGGATCAAATGCTTTTAGACAACACATTATTAACATAACTAGTGGCAGAAAACCCTAAACAGTAATTTCTACGAATTTTGGGAAAGATATTTTGAAAAAGAGCTTAATCTAGACTAACTCAGACATCAGAAAATTATAAGAAAAGGATGAACATAATCTATGGAGTTTTCTCTTTATTATGGGAGGAATAAGTGTTCTAAATGAGTTAGTTTAGTAATTCTAATAATTCAAGGCAAGATGGACCAATAAGAAGCAAGATAAAATCACTTTAGTATAAAATCCACTAAACTAGGATATTATATGTGTAAATGGAAAAAACTTGTGAAGATTACTCTTCAAGCTAGCAAACCTACTGTAAGAACCCTCATTGTGGCGCGGGTGGCGCCAGGTCCCGCGCTGATGGCGCTGGGACCCAGTAGAAGAAAACCCTGTGGAGGGTGCGGCGCTGATGGCGCCAGGTCTGGCGCTGGTGGCGCCAGACCCACTGGAAGTTGGCGCCAAGGGCGCCAGGCCGGCGCTGATGGCACCAGGATCTCTGAAAGTTCACGCATGAGGCGCCAGTTGTGGCGCTAGGGGCGCTAGGATTCCCAGCTGGCGCTGGTGGCGCCAGTTGTGGCGCTGATGGCGCCAGTTGTGGCGCTGATGGCGCCACATGTTTTGGAGGTTGGCGCTAAGAGCGCCAGGGTGGCGCTGATGGCGCCACAGCATTTGCAGCCGGCGCTGATGGCGCGGTGTTGGGTATATTTAAAGGGGGGTCGCATTTTTGGAGGAGAGAAATGGTTTTCTTCTTCCTCAGAGCTTCCAGCAGCCATGGGAGAGCTTCCCAAGCTCCCATGACCTTGCTTGATGACCCTAAACGCTTCCTGAACCCTTTAATCTTCCTAGAAACCAAGTGAGAGCGAGAATCCTTCCTCCCTTTCACCAAAATCTCCATATTCTGAGGAACCTCCAGAGAGGTG
>PYAF01002675.1:63015-75465 GCA_007407185.1 Glycine tomentella | reverse complement strand
TTTGAGCATGTATATGTACAGATGATGTGGATATATATAAGTATGTTTCCTCCTGAATATCTCTGTTTAGTTTGTGTATCTGCCTATATAGTTGTTTTTGTTTTATCTGGATCAGCAGGGGCTTGTTTTATGTTCTTTCTTATGTGGTTTTTATATTCCATGCATAATGTAATCAAGATAAACGATTCTATCGCTTCCGTACCGCGCTTAGTTAACGCTGATAGCGTGTTATGTATATCATTGATGATAACATGCCAGAGACGTCCGGGGTGTTACACCTACGTATAACATGAAGAGGAATGTGGAAATTAGACACTTAAAAGATAAGGATTCAATAGCCAATGAAAATCAAGCAAATGGAAAGTTAGTAATGATGGATTAAAGATTTTTTTTAAGAAAACTTCCTCTTAACTCCTTTGGACACGGAGGAAATTCTAAACATTATTTCAACGATCCCAACAGAAAGTCAAGAATAAAGAATGAAGAAGAACCCAAATTTCCCTAAACCTAAACCTATTCCACGTGCAAACCAAGATGGATGAAGAAAGCTTGAGAAAAATGTAAAACAAGGACACTTGGATGGTTTAGAAGCAAGAAGAAAGGCCATTGGACCAAGTGGAAAGTTACTTTGAAATAATGCAACAAAAATCTTCAAAGATATAGCTACTCCACGTGAAGGATTTCAGCCAAGGGAAATGCACTAAAGCTTGTCCATTAAACGTACCAAGTAAGAAGGAAAGAGAATGGTGTGGAAAATTCAAGAAGTAGGACACTTGTACAATGCAAAAGCTTTAGCCAATGGGAGGAAACCAACTAGAAAGTTAAGTAATCAAGGCTTTGAAGATATTTGTGGAAAAAGCCAAATCACCTAACATATATAAAGGAGGGAACCGTGGAGTATGGCTGGAAAAAAAAGGAGTGAATGTGCAAAACTCCTAGCCTTTCCCTTTCAAAGCAATTCCAAAATATTTCCAAAACAAACCAAGAATAGTCGTGCAATTACTCACTTGGTATCCTATCTTCTTCTTATTTTAACCTTCTTCATCATACCTTTTATTAAAAAGCTAACCAAGAACATCAAACCATAGGAAGTTCACATGGAATTAGGAGCTTATTAGAGGATGATTAGCCAAGTTTTAAAGAAGAAGAAGCAAGGAAGAAAGCTGTCCAAAAAGCAAGGGAAATAAGGTATGGGGAGTATTTGATACACATGACTTAGATAATTAATTAGGATTATGTTACCATTTATTTCTATAAGATTTAAGCTATGTTATCCTTTATTCTCTCAAGATCTAAACTTTGTATACCATGTGTTTGTTTAAATGCCTCAATGAATTAAAAAAGGGATACAAACATAATTAGTTGGATAAGTAACTTTACATGATTTAAAGAATAACTACTTAATCTAATCTAGTAATAAAGTGATTAAGTAACTTTAATTAACTTGAAGAATAATTAAATTAAAACTAGTCTAATAAAGAAAGTAACTAATTAATCTAATTCTTTATACTTTGTGGCTATGTCTACTTGCTTTACTAAGATTGTGTGTTACTTATTATTTATTTGATATTGTTGTATGTTACTTATCATTTATTTGATATTGTTGTATGTTATTTATTATTTATTTGATGTTGTTGTGTGTTACTTATTATTTATTTAATGTTGTTGTATGTTACTTTATTAATTACTTGATTGGTATCATAGTTTGTACTAAAGTTGCACGTTTTATTGTAAAGAAATTCTATTGAAAGTTTGTATGATGAATATTATTAAAGAGTTATGTTATATTTCTTTAAGATTGTTTCCTTAAAGAAAATTATGGTGCACTTATATCTTGAAATTGATCATGAAGGGTGAATAAAATTGTGGAACCAAAGTTGTGAGAATTTGAGAAATAAAGTAATAGTAAAGAGTAACTGAAAAATAAAATGAAACCATTACATGGATCATTTGCATTTGATTATACCCCTCAGAGTGAAGGGAAGTTTCACTAGAGTGGATGAAACTATCTTGATTATGGTACCCTGTGGTGATAATCTGAGATCTCAGTCATGCATCATTTAACCAAGAAATCATGCATCATTCATCATGAACCCGTATTATGATTGTTATTTAATTTTACTATGTATCTGTTAATTATCTAATCATGTTTGTCATATACTTACCCATTTGTGTCTGTGGTTTGACACCTGTGATGACCTCAATTTATTTGGGCGAGCAGAGGAACAATATGCTATGGAAATCATCGAAGAAGAATGGATGAAGAAGCTGGATGAATCTTGTGCTATGATTTTGATTTTCTGTTTATCTGTATTTGGTGCTGAGTTGTTTTAGTACTAAGCTGTTTGTATATTATTTTGTGACAAACTACTTGGGACTGTACTTGGACTGTATCTTAAACTATGTTTGGACTTTGTGTTTTGATAAATTTGCGAATGCGGTAGATTAAATAACTTACTTCGTATATTGGTTTTACGTAACGAATTTCGTAGAAAAACCTGTTAGAATAAATAACTTATTACGTATAATAGTTACGTAGTAGATTGAATAGCTCGCTTAAAACGTTAGTTTTACTTAAACAAATTTTGTAGAAAAAATTTTCCGTAAATTAAAAGCGCAATAGTTTAAATAAGAAAATAAAAACGAAGTCGTTACAATGGTGGTATCAGAGCTATGGTTTGTTTTATAAGGACTGTATGCTTGCTATGTGTGTGTGATGTTTTGCATGTTATGTGTTTCTAAAGTGTTTTCTATGTATGATGCATCTCTAAGAACTCTGTGATTTGAAGGCTGATCTAAGCTGAACCATGAATTAGGTTTTCTGTAGTATGTTTTAAAGGATTAAGGTTTTAATCTACAGTTGAGAAAGTTCTGGAATTAAACTAATTGAGATTATTTGAATACGTGAATTGATTAATGGACGCTTGGTTAAATAAATAACTTGAAATAAGCCTAATAGGTAAATGCTAAGTAACTTGAATATATATGTGTTATGACTATTTGATTAAAAATCATGGGCTGTTTTGTTAAAGTTTAGATGTTGTATTAAAATTTAAGTGTTTTAAGCATTTTATAAATCTTTGAGCTTATTTATGTTAGGATTGGAAGCATGCTTATCATATTGAATTCTAGAAAAATTGATGTTAACCATAGGTTAGGAATAGCTTAATCGGTAAAGATTTTAATAGTTTAGAATTATAACTATTTAATAGAATTTGTTGCTACAATTTTAATGATTGACCGAAATTTTAAGTATCTATATTTAATTTGAGGCTAAAATTAATTGGAAATATAACTATTAAGAAATTAAGTATAAGTTTTAGTTCAAAACTTTTATGAAATAAAGTTGCTTATCATATGTTTAGTAAAACGAATTCAAAGAGGACCGAGATGGTTTAAGCGTTGAATGAAATGTTTGTAAACATGTGTGGTTGCTATGTTTTCTATGTGTTGTGTGAAGAGTTGTTTTTCTTTGCCAAATGTTCTACGTATGATATGGTTTGTATGTTGTTAGAAACCATGAATTGAGTTGTCTGTAAAATGTCTTTTTGAGAAAAGTAGAGTAGGCTGTAGGTTTTAATCTACAATTGAGAAGTTTCTTGAATTAAATTGTTGGAAAGATTTATGGTGATAATTTAGAAATTCATGTTATGGGATGGTTATTTTATGTTGAGGACATATTGATCATAAGATAGGTGATGATCTATAAGTTAGAAAATTAATGATGTTAGAATTAAATTGAATGATTTTAGAAAAGAGGTTTAGGTAGTTTTAGGGATAATTGGAAGGTTTTGTCATATTAATGGACTTTTTGAATTCATCAGTGAAGAATGAATGGTATCATGGTTTAAGTTTTTGAATTTTGAGAAATTGAATCATGGTTTAAATCTGGAAGGATTTCATTCTTTACCAATCTTTCAATTCTTTCTCTTCAAATGTGCCCTAAACGTTTATTCCACAAGTAAGTGGAACATTCATTAATTAAGGTACATTTAGTACTAACATTATGATGCAGAGTCATAAGCATTTCAGCTAAAGATTATCAAGACATAATTTATATAATCCATCACATAAAGTACCATTGCCAATCAATTGATTGCGCTTGTACAAACTGAAACTACCACTACCAAATTTAAAAGAGTATCCAGCTTTATCAAGTTTGGAAATAGAAACTAAATTTCTAGATATACCAGGTACATAAAGAGTTTCACATAAGTCTAAATGATGTCCACTGTCAAGGATCAAACGGTAAGTCCCAACAGCTTTCGCTGGAACTTTCACTCTATTATACATAAGGACAAACTTTTCATTTGGCCTTGTGGTTTGGGTCGTAAGGAATCCCTTTCTTTTTAGCTCCTTGATGAAATGAATTTCCTGGTTCTTAATTATGGTTTCCTCTTGAACTAACATATTGTGCAATTCATGCACATTCCATTTGTCTTTCATGGTATTATAATTCATTTGGAAAAGACCATACTCAGACAGTAATGAGTTCAATATGAACTGCACCAGGAAATTTTCATCCACATTCATTCCTAATGACTTCAGTCTTGTTGCAATATTTGTCATTTCAAAAACATGCTCATGCATAGTACGTGAACCATTAAATTTCATGGTGGTTAGTGTACTCATTAGTGTCCCAGCAAGAGACTTGTCAGCAGTTTGGGAGCACTCTTACATAAGTTTTATCATTTCTTTAGCAATTTTAGTTTGTGAAAGAGTTGACTTAATGTTGCTTGCAATGCTCATTCGCATGTACATTAGACTCAACCTATTGGATCTTTCCTAGTTCTTAAAATGGACTCTTTCATCCTCAGTGCTTGCATCAGCAATAGCACTAGGTTTTTCTTCTCTAAGAGCCAAATCCAAATCCATTACCCCGAGGTAAAATTCAATTTGCTCTTTCCATTCAGAGAAGTTTAGTCCATTGAAAACTGCAATAATTGAGAAAAGCGAATGTGTAGCAATAGGTATTGCAAGGTATAAGATTTGAAAACTTAATGCTTTGAATCATACATATCACATACTAACAGAATTCACAGATTCATACATCATAAAATGTATACTAATGTTCACCTTTGGGGATCCATGAATACACAACATTCAACTATAATGATGCTAATAAATTTTGTTTTTCATAATTTGACAATGATACATACACTAACTAGAATAATTACGATCTTTGGATGTGTAAATAGAACTAGTCGTTATCTATTATGTCAACATTCATGTTTATTTATTATGATGACAAATAACCAACCTTTGGGTTGATCCTCAACTGCCCCATAATAATAAACTTTAACTCATCCATAAAACATTCATAGCATCATAATTATAGATGATTGAAATGAACATACAATTTGGAATAAAATCACTCACACAAATTTGACCACTTTGGTGATTAACAAATCCACCATACTTTAATTCCAAGATTGAAATGCACATACAATTTGGAATTAAATCACTATACAAATTTGGCCACTTTGGTGACTAACAAATACTTTAATTCCAAGATACGAACACATTCTAACATCATAAATAATTTTCATTGTCAACAAAAATATACAGTTATTCGATCAAAACTCTTCAATGCATATACACTTTATCAAATACAATTTTAAATATGCATTGGTACAATTTTGAATGAGGGAGAGCAATAAAGTGATCAACCATTATTGTTTACTTTTCATCGCCAACATTAATGTGTCTTTGTCTTATATTGATAGGAAATAATTTGCATTATATATATGTTGAACTAAAAACACTATCATGACTTTATCATGATATTCATTGGAACATAAGGCATACCAAGTGAGAAACAACAACTCTGTGATATTATTCGATCAATATTATTCTATAGGTAATACTCGCAATAAACAAAAAATTAAGATTCAAAATCTACCAGAATACTTTATCGTTGCATCAACAAAACCTAAGTAATGGAAAATCACAAATTCTTAAACCTGGCTCTGATACCACATGTAAGCATTAATCTATAATTTCATGTTTAATAACAATCATATCAAAAACATGAAAATGATCTTGAAAAATCATGAGTTTCACATAAACATACCTTTTGTCCATAATTGCAGAAGATCTTTAATGGTAGAATATTTTCTCAGAGTCTTGACCCTTTCAATTCTTGTATCTTCTTTGATAGGGATGAGATACAACTCTCATGAGCAGACAATGAATTATTCAATTTTCTAGATCCTTATTATAAGAAAATTGAACCATTACGTTTAATATAATTGCACCTATCATCAATTATCCTTTTAATATGTTTAAGATAATTGTTTTATCAATAGTTATCTTTTTAATACGTTTAAGATAACAGTTTTATCAACAATTATCCTTTTAGTAACTTCCCTTTGTAACCAATTATCCTTATGCCCTTTATTCAATAAATCAAATAACATTTATTTAAATGAGCCACAATGATAAATCTTACAATGACCCCACAGACACCAAGCTCCTTTAGGCAGGGAACATCAATAGGAAATGGAACAGTAGCTAACAATATGAACTGAAAATTAAGTGCATCAAATTTAGGAGCAACCTTATGTCCCACAAACAAAATAACAATTTTCTTATGTAGTCGAGTTACAAATGTCATCTCAGTTTACATATACAATGAATGAAGAAAAGTTTATATATCAATCAAAGTAATCTTGTAAACCACAACAGCCCTACCCCACAAATGGAGATGTTATCAGAAGCAAAAAACACACTATGCGAGGACACATGGGTGAGAAACAAATGATAGCAAAAGTATGGTATGTGTCCCTTGTTGATTTTAATAAATAAAAATAAATTATTAGAAGATCACACAAAGCAATGTTAATAATAACAACAAGCAACAACAACCAAAGTCTTATCATACTTGGTCAGGTTGGCTACATGAACCTTACGACACCATTGCGCTATTATTAAAGGTCAAATTCTTAGAGATAATAACAAACAACCAAAAGGTAAAAAAATAACCAGCCATCTTGAGAAATTCCTTTCAATTCTATAACCTAGTAATTACTGTTCCAAACTGGAACAGTTCGGGTATGGAAATTATAGCCTTTGGTCAACAATGAAAATTTTTATTTTTTTATTTTAAAAATAAGCTATCGGTTAGGGAAAAATTTAATGAAATACATAAATTAGTAATAGGAGCATACCACAAATGTTGAGATCAATACACTCATCAAACATAAAAAAATAACAGTATGAAAGATTTTCTCCTTCATAATCTTCCTTCTTTAATTCTCCATTCCATGAGTTGTAACATCATTTCAGTACAGTCATACCATGGAAGAGGGATAAACCGCAACAGGCAAATTCAATCAATGCTATAAAAAGGAACAACATTTTTAACTCACAGGAAAATTCAATCAATGCTACAAACGTAAATGCATTTTGCTTCTGATTAAAAATGTTGAGAAATGCAAGCAAAATGCTGAATGGAGTTTCGCAGCATACAGTTCCTTGCAGAAGTTTTACACACCTATTGCTCAAATATTAACTGGTAAAGACTATTTACAATAGTGGATATGGACAATCCATTTTATAACAATGGGATCTATTTACAAAAAACATCCATGTTAAACATCACAGAAAACATCCATGTTATAACACATATCTCCAACTGCATAAACAATGGGATCTATTTACAAAAAAAAAAAAAAAAACTAGTAATCCCCGCTTCTTTCATTCCCTTCTCCATGAACTAATAAGTGTTAATTGTGAATGTAGCACCAGCTAAAGATACATTAATACAAGACTAAAGCAGATAAAAAATACAAGTAAACCAAGATTCACTTGTATAAAGATAAAAAAAGGAAGGATAACACAACAACCATCATTAAGTGAATGAGGACAACCTAGGTCGTCCAAGACAGTAAAATTCACAGTTTCAAGAGACGAGAAATAAATCACAAGTCCCTTGTATAGAAAAGTTCAAATATCACAAAGCCTAAAGGCCAAACAACAAAGAGGCTAATCACCCAATGTCAACAATCATAAAATCAAAAATCACAATCACTACTGCTAACAATATTTTTACAAATTAAAATCAAAATCAAAAGGAGTACGATGAAAGGCAGAATCATAATCATAATAAGATGGAATTAAGAGAGGGGGCTTACGCGAGGGCTCAAAAGTTGTCGCGGATTTCACCGTGGATTTGCTCCACCTAAGGACTCATCTGCAAGTTGGAGAAGGCCATAGCTGTCGGAGATTAAGTCTACTACCAAAATTCTTGGGAGAAACAACATAGATCAAGATGAAATCATGTGTCTCTACTTCCTCCATGACAACCACCGTGTTTGGCTCTCCAGCTTCTTCAGATCCGTCGGATTCCCACTCATGCTCCTCCCCCCTCGTCGTCTCCTACCTCAACTGCCGGAACCGCCCACCAAAATTAATCCCAATGAAGCCCTCTCTCCTCGTCGCCTCTGCCATCATCGGAATCCTCACCGGTCTCGATGACTACCCTACACCAATAGTGTGGCGCGACTTTTGGTCTCCACTTCCACCCTCATCATCGCAAATCAACTCTGCTTCACCGCTTTGCATTCCTTCTCGTGAGGGAGAAGTTCACCGTGCACTCCCCATCGTTTTGCTCACTATCGGTGCGAGCTTTTTGGTGCTTCACACCAGTGGAAACCAGCCCCATGGCATTCGTGTGTGTTGGGGAAAGAGAAAGGAGAAGGTGTGGTTGATTTGGAAACCCTAGTTGTGGTTTTTTGAAGGGGAGAAGCGAAAAAAAGAGAGAAGTTAAAAGACAAAAACCCAAATGTTCTGCTTTTGAATTGGTGTCCCAAAAATATGTATTTTTCCGCTCTTTTTCGAAGACAGTCTTCTAAACAGACTTTGTATTCTCTCAATCTATGTTGGTTCTCGAAGAAACTGATGTTATAATGCCTTTTCAAATATAGTTTTCGTAAAACCATCTTTAACCAGTTGCAGTTATTTACAAAAATGTCACCACTTTACTTACGACATCGATTTTTGTAGAACCATTCTAAAATCGGCATCGTAGAAGACCATAATTGTAGTAGTGCGTCATCGTTGAACTCACACTTTGAGTTCGAGTGTCGCCACCATGAGGAGGAGGAAGAGGGGTTGCGAGAGAGAAAGTTGATGAGATAGGGATTATAAGGACCTTAGTGAGGGCTAAGATTTTGATTTGGTAAAAATTAAAAAGTAAAATGTATGTGTAAAATGACGTATATACTCTAATTAAAAAATGAGATGTAATATAAATAAAAATAGAAACAATACTAGTACGTAAACAATCAAGTGAATTAAAGACGAAAAAGAGAAAAAAAAAATAGATCCAAAATGTTATAAATGACACAATTGTAGAGAAAGATATAAGAAATAATGTTATATAATTTTTACGTGTATCATATCTCAAATAATATTTGTATTTTTATCTCCACAAAAGCTATCTATTCCTTTTCTTTCTAATTTGGAACGAAACACTATTTATACAGGACCCAGCTAAATTATTCTTTTCCTTCATGTTATAACCTCACCAAACAACGGAAAATTTCTAAAATGTGATAATTTCTTTTCCTTCTATAATTGTTCCTCTCTTTTTCATCTATACTGAGATGCGCGCACTAAACTTTTCCCCTCCTTGCAAAGTAAGCAAGGTTGTTTACAACAAAAATCCCTCCAGTCCTTTACTCGTATTTTTCCCACAGGGTCTAGCATATTATGGATGCCTAACGACACTTGCCTCTAAAAGATTCTCCTTGTCCTCAAGGTGGAGGCTGAGAATATGATTGCCATGTAGCAGTTGGAAGAACTTCCCCCAGGGTCACATTGTTTGAAGCATTAAGTTTTGACCAAGCTATGCTTGAAGCGGAATAATTGTCATTGGGTTACTTTGCAACAATATAAATTTCTTGGGTTTCGCCTCCTTTCTAGCTCATGCAGCCTTCCCTTTTCTTGGTCCTGTAAAAGTATTGGATTGTCTTAATACTAGTATCCTAACCCGGCAATGCCAAGTCTTTTTTATTTACATTTTTAAAACATAAAAACAATAATATAGAATGATACTAAATTTTAAAGTAAACCAAAATTGATTCATTCCGGTAACTCATTTCTCAATTAGGATGAAAGTTAATAAATTTTCATTTTATAAGCTTATATTTTGTAACGATTTTGTCACTAAAATTAAACCTTCTAATAAAGACAATAAAAATTATTACACTATCTTTTTCAATAATATCCCATAGCAATTTTTACATATGTTTAAATATTGTTATTTAAAAGTATTAATATAAATTGACTAAAATGAGGTAGATTAAATTCAGCAAACAATAAAAAATAAATGAGGTAGATTAAAATTATTTTAGTAGCTCAAACTTCTTAAAAACTAAAACCACCAAAATACTAAAATAATTTACGTTTTATATACAGAACCATTTGATTGGTTTTCGCTATCCATAAAACCACCAAAATACTAAAATAATTTAAGTTTTATATACAGAACCATTTGATTGTTTTTCGCTATCCATTTGGCAGCCAAGTTATTTTGGCCACTGCCATATAGCTTGTAATTTTTATAGGTGATGGAATTTGATATAAGTAAAATCAACATTCAAAAAGGCATTGGTATATACCCCGCGTAGTTGCGTTAACATTCTAAATATTTTTTAGAAGAAATTGGGAAAATATAAGTGAACAATTATTGGTAAAGCAAGAGAAAATCAAGCATATATATAGAACCAAACACAATTACGTGGAGAAACCTAGAGGTTGAAGCATTAACCATTACGTTGAGAATAACTTATCCAAACACAATTAGCAAAGACTTGGCCCAATTTGCAAGCAAAAAAGGTTGGTTTATTACATTGTTGTGGAAAATGAGACAAACCTTCAACTATTTCTGCACAACCTTGAAGTAAATGGTTAGTGATGAGAATCCCCTTGCCTTGATACAATTTCTGACCAATTCTAGGTTGGAATTCGCACACCAACAGGGCCAGCATCATATGTTAACTTTTATGTATTTCTCGGCCTATAGAACTCGGATTGGACCAATTTCAAAACGAGATGAAAGAAGACTTTCTAAAATGCAATTTAGACACAAAAAACACCGAAAAAGGATAGGTAGAATGAGAATTATGACAATAAGAAATTCGAAATGAAATCACAGAATTAGGAATGCGAAAATTTAAACAAGGAACAAAAATAGTGCAAAGGAAGAAGCAGATAGGTGCCACAAACAAATGTTTGATAAGCCTTGAGGATCGTCACAAGAATTGAAGAATTCTTGATAAGATCAAATGGTTTAAGGAAGAACCCTAGTAGAGAAAAACTAAAGCTAATGATAAAATCCCAACAGTCAAAGATCCTTCTCTATTCACTTCAGAATTGATTTATACAAATTAGTTCTCATGCATCTAGTAGAAAATAAAAGAAAATTAAAATCTCAACATTGTAAGAATAACTAAAATGCCTTAGTGGTTTAGTCAGGCATAACTAAACTTAAGGTCTAGGTCTCAAAACCAGCTACAAGCACTTTATTATTATTATTATTATTATTTTATATAAGACCTATGTCAATAATTGCTTTTATTATCACTCCAAGCAAGCAATACATGTGACTAGTAGTCCAGTCATGCAACCCTCGATATTTTGGGTTCCCTCAAGCAATTGGATTGCCCTCAGATTAGCCATTATATGTTGCAAAGCTTCTTGGGTCTTTTTAGTTCTAGCTCTTGTCATGGGTCCTCCTATGCCTTGTATTGGGTTTGGGGTTGGTCTTTGATGTTGGGTTGACCTTTGATGTCTTCATCATTCCCTCCTTCTTGAAAAACAGTTGCCCTCAAATCAACTAAATCATCGCCTGCATCAAAAGGAGATAGATCAGCCACATTAAAAGTAGGACTTATAGCATACTCACCCGACAATTCAATTTTGTAGGCATTATCATTGATCTTGGCCAGTACTTGAAAAGGACCATCTCCTCTTGGCATAAGCTTCGACTTCCTTTGTGAAGGGAACCACTATTTCCTAAAATGCACCCACACCCAGTCACTAGTTCAAATGTTACCTTTTTCGTTCCTTTGTTTGGATACTTTGTATATCCTTCTACTTTCTTCTCAATTTGGGCCTTGACTTTCTCATGCAACTTCTTGACATATTCCGCTTTATCCTGCCCAAACTTATCTTTAAATTGAGAAATGTTAGGTAAAGGTAACAAATCCAAAGGAGTCAAAGGATTAAATCCATAAACAATATCGAATGGTGACATCTGAGTTGTACTATGTATAGCCCTATTATAAGCAAATTCAACATGTGGTAAACACTCTTCCCAAGTCCTAAGATTTTTCTTAATAACAGCTCTAAGAAGAGTAGAAAGAGTTCTATTGACCACTTCAGTTTGGCCATCAGTCTGGGGATGGCATGTAGTTGAAAACAACAATTTAGTTCCAATCTTAC
>PYAF01002675.1:45886-62915 GCA_007407185.1 Glycine tomentella | reverse complement strand
GTAAACACTCTTCCCAAGTCCTAAGATTTTTCTTAATAACAGCTCTAAGAAGAGTAGAAAGAGTTCTATTGACCACTTCAGTTTGGCCATCAGTCTGGGGATGGCATGTAGTTGAAAACAACAATTTAGTTCCAATCTTACCCCACAAAGTTCGCCAGAAGTGACTAAGAAATTTTGAATCTCGGTCACTTACAATACTATGCAATCTTACTACCTCCTTGAAGAATAAATCAGCAACATGACAAGCATCATCTACCTTCTTGCATGCTATGAAGTGAGCCATCTTAGAAAACCTGTCAACCACCACAAAAATTGAGTCTTTTCCTCCCTTGGATCGAGGCAAACCTAGAACAAAATCCATAGAAATGTCAATCCAAGGATGTTCAAGAACTGACAATGGAGTATACAAACCATGTGGCATGACCTTGGATTTAGCTTTCTTGCATACAAGACATTTATCACAAAGCTTATGCACATCATGCTTCATGTGAGGCCAATAGAAATGCTCATGCAAGATGTCATATGTCTTTTGTACCCCAAAGTGCCCCATTCAGCCCCCTTCACGTGCCTCTCTAACAAGCAAGTCCCTAACTGAACCCTTAGGCACACAAAGTCTCTTGTCCCTTAAAAATACCTATCATGCATAAAATACCCACCAGATGTAGTATGAGAACATTTTCAAATTTATTAGAAAAGTCAGCATCATGCTCATACAATTCCTTAATGCACTCAAAACCGAAAAACTTAGTTTCAAGGGTAGACAATAATACATACCTGCGGGAGAGTGCATCAGCTACCACATTATTCTTACCTTTCTTATGCCTGATCACATAGGGGAATTGTTTAAGAAATTCAACCTACTTGGCATGCCTCTTGTTCAACTTTCCTTGTCCTTTCAAGTACTTCAAAGACTCATGATCACTATGAATAACAAATTCCTTGGGCAAGAGGTAATGCTGCCAAGTCTGCAAAGCTCTAATTAAGGCATACAATTCCTTATCATATGTAGAATAACTAAGAGTAGCTTCATTCAATTTCTCACTAAAATATGCAATGGGATGCCCCTGTTGCATCAACACAGCCCCTATGCCTACCCCAGATGCATCACATTCAAGCTCAAAGGATTTAGCAAAATTAGGCAAAGCAAGAACAAGAGCATTAGTTAACTTTTCTTTCAAAGCAGTAAAAGCCTTCTCTTGTTGATCACCCCATTCAAAAACAACATTTTTCTTAACAATTTCATTTAGAGGTGCAGCCAAAGTGCTAAAATCTCTAACAAACCTCCTATAGAAACTTGCTAAGCCATGAAAGCTCCTTACCTCACTTATACTTTTGGGGGTTGGGCAATCTTGAATGGATTTCACCTTTTCTGGATCAACCTGCACTCCTTGTGAGCTAACAATAATCCAAGAAAAATTACATGGTCCATACAAAACACACATTTTTCCACATTAGCATACAATTTCTCATACCTAAGTGCTTCCAAAACACACCTCAAATGCACAACATGGTCATCATAAGATTTGCTATAAATAAGAATATCATCAAAATAGACCACAACAAACTTTCCTATAAATTTTCTCAACACATGATTCATAAATCTCATGAAGGTACTAGGAGAATTGGTTAACCCAAAGGGCATAACCAACCATTCATACAACCCATATTTAGTTTTAAAGGCTGTTTTCCACTCATCTCCTTCTCTAACTCTAATTTGATGATATCCACTTTTCAAGTCAATTTTAGAGAAGACACAAGCACCATACAATTCATCCAACAAGTCATCTAACCTAGGAATGGGATGTCTATACTTTACCGTGATGTTATTGATGGCTCTACAATCTGTGCGCATCCTCCAAGTTCCATCTTTCTTAGGGACTAGAATGACTGGAACTGCACATGGACTCAAGCTTTCTTTAACCCATCCCTTTTGCATCAAGTCTTCAACTTGCTTTTGAATCTCCTTGGTTTCTTGGGGATTGCTCCGATAGGCTGGCCTATTAGGTAATGAAGCTTCTGGAATGAGATCAATTTGATGCTCAATGCCCCTAAGAGGGGGTAGACCTTGAGGCACTTCTTTGGAAAAAACATCTTCAAAATCCTGTAACAAAAAAGAAACCTCTTTTGGAGGAGAGTTAGTAGGACATGTGCCCTTTGAATTACACTCTCTACTCAAAATTAAGAGTATTGGTTTTCTCAGTTGCGTAGCCCTTTTCACTTCTTTTTCTTTTATAAACAAATTTGATTCTTTTCTCTCTTTCTATTTTCCACCCTCTTTTTCCTTTTTCTTTTCACTCTGTTTTTCTTTTCTTTGTTCTCCTTCTCTTTTTCTTTTCTCTCTCATTTTCAATTGATCCTCACTAACTTCTCGTGGAGCCAATGGTGCAAGAGTAGTTTTGCGATCTTTATGCATAAAAGTGAACTTATTGGTGAAACCATCATGTAGGACTTTCTTATCATACTACCAAGGTCTCCCAAGAAGCAAATGACAAGCCTCCATAGGCACCACATCACACAAAACAGAATCTTCATATTTCCCTATGAAAAAACCCACTTCAACTTGCCTATTCACAGCCATTTCACCATCTTCACTAGCCATTGAAGTTTGTATGGTCGCGGGTGTGGCTTAGTCTCCAAGTTCATTTTTGAAACCAACCTTGCACTAGCCACATTAGTGCAACTCCCACTATCAATGATCAAAGAGCATAACTTCCCTTGGATGAGGCACCTCACATGAAAAGTATTTTCTCTTTGACAGTCATCCAATTCAACTGATTGACTTCCCAACATCCTTCTAATCATGAATAAATCCCCTCCTGACTCTCTTTCCTCTTCATGCTCATCTTCATCGCTGGATGGGGAAGATTCTGAAGAAGAATCACTAACTATTTCTCCATCCTCCTTAAGTAACATAGTCTTCTTTGTTGGACATTGAGAAGCTATGTGACCTCTTCCCAAACACTTGAAGCACTTGATCTCACTACTCGGTATGTTCTGTCAACATTCTTTGCATTTGGGCTGTAATCGCGTCAATAAACAATCTATTGTCTCCCCCTGGAGGAGGGGCACCATTACCACCTGTACCTGCCATATTTCAAGTAAAGAACAAAAAAAAAATGAAGTAATAGGACCTCACCTCTCTTCTCACGTGTTTATACTCAAAGATGTACCACTCGTGTATAGTGCTCTCTTTTATGGCTTTTTGTCTAATGTTTCACTCTTTTCCTTTTACCACTTGTTCCCTAACTTAAAGTTCTTACTTGAACCAAAATAATCTATAATCAAGACGTACTTTAAAGCACCAACACACGCAAAGAAGTAGTAAAGAACAATTTCACTACCAACAAACAAGCAAGACAAACTTTAATTTTATGGAAAAAAATAGTGGTTAGATAAGACACTTGACACTTAGGAATTTTGTCAAACAAGTGGGTGCAATGAAGATAATGAACAAAGCTGATGTGCTTTTATTTTTATACTTCTTTTGCTGCAGATTTTTTTTTCTTTTTTTTGTTCTTTTTTTATATATAGTCAAACTCTTCTAATAATGAAATATGTAATTACGTAATGAAGCTTTAAAGTTGCAGCAACTGAGAATGCAACTGAATTAAAATTTCCAACAAAACAAGCCAATATTTAACACTCAACAGAAACTTTAAAGTTTATGAACAATGATGAACACGGGCTGAACTCCAAGAACACAAATGCGGAACTATATCAACTGAACAAGAATTGAAGAAAATCACAAACCAAGACATTGAAACAATAAATAATGACCAAACACAAGGCTACAACAGAATTGCACAATTCAAATTGAGCAAACAAAATTTAGGGGTTTAGGGTTACCCAAAATGCAAAACATGATGGATGAAATCAGCCTTATTTCCAACCCTAGAACCTTGCTCTGACACCAAATGATGAGAATCCCCTTGCCTTGATACAATTCCGGACCAATTCTAGGTTGGAATTCGCACACCAACAGGGCCAGAATTGTATTGTTAACTTTTATGTATTTCTCGGCCTATAGAACTCGGATTGGATTGATTCCAAAACGAGGTGAAAGAGGACTTTCTGAAATGCAATTTAGATACAAAAAACACCGAAAAAGGATAGCTAAAACGAGAATCATGACAATAAGAAATTCGGGGTGAAATCACAGAATTAGGAATGCGAAAATTTAAACAAGGAACAAAAATGGTGCAAAGGAAGAAGAAGATAGGCGCCACAAAAAAATATTTGATAAGCCTTAAGGATCGCCACAAGAATTGAAGAATTCTTGATAAGATCAAATGGTTCAAGAAAGAACCCTAGCAGAGAAAAACTCAAGCTAATGATAAAATTTCAACAGCCAAAGATCCTTCTCTATTCACTTCAGAATTGATTTATACAAATTAGTTCTCATGCATCTAGTAGAAAATAAAAGAAAATTAAAATCTCAACATTGTAAGAATAACTAAAATGCCTTAGAGGTTTAGTCAGGCATAACAAGCACTTTATTACTATTATTTTATATAAGGCCTATGTCAATAATTGCTTTTATTATCACTCCAAGCAAGCAATACATGTAACTAGTAGTCCAGTCATGCAGCCCTCTATATTTTGGGTTCCCTCAAACAATTGGATTGCCCTCAGATTAGCCATTATATGTTGCAAAGCTTCTTGGGTCTTTTTAGCTCTAGCTCTTGTCATGGGTCCTCCTATGCCTTGTATTGGGTCTTGGTCTTGGGGTTGGTCTTTAATGTTGGGTTGACCTTTGATGTCCTCATCAATTAGTGCAACTTTAACTATCTTTTAAACAGTTGTACATGAGGTCCCATCACAGTCAAGCAACAAATATCATAGCCAAACAATTTTCCATTACGTTAACTAAACATGCTAACCTAAACCTAATCATTTACCACTGCTTTCGCAGATCATCACACACTTTTATAGCATAAAAATGAGAATAATTAAAGAGTATGGATCTTGTCCATCAAATACACAACATTGTAGTGATGGAGAATAATTAAAGAGTTTGAAACACTTCCTTTGGTGAGCTTTAAAGAACCAATGACAAGAGCTAGGACTCAAGCACTTCAAGACCACATCCAAGTTAACTTGGACAAGCATGAAGAAGCACACCAACTCAAGGATGACAAGGGCTGGATTTTGATGTCTCAAATTCAATTTAATTTAATAAATTTCAGCACTTGTTAGTAGCAAAAAATAGTTACAAATAATTTTTTTAGTGCAATTGTGTAAAGAGATGTAGGTGCACTTGTGTGTAAATTGTGTAGCACCTTTGTAAGCTTGTTGGCTGCACCTTAAGGCTTAAAATACTGCACTTAGAAGCTAAAATACTGCACCTTTAGGCATGGTTGTTCAACCAAGAAGTCACTTAGGATGAAGCTTGAAATTCAAGTTTCATTAGCTTGCATTTAGGCTTCATTTAGTTTACATTACAAGCTTCATTTGCATGATCATTTGCCTTGCATTTGAGTGTAATTTCGTGGGCTATATAAGATTCCCAAAAACTGAATGCAAACACTTTTGATGTCATTTTTACAGATTCTGAAATTTGTGTAGAGAGTTTCTCTCTTGTTCTTGTGTAATAACCTCTTGCTTCTTATCAATGACTTCAAGCTATTGTGACGATTTTTCCTAGGCTTATTGGAAAGCTTTTCCATGGTGTCATCTACCTTCATACCTTATTTTTTCCATCTTCCATTGCTGTCCAAACAAAGCTTCCAGCCAGCCATAGGCTTCACAAAAATTGAAGTGCTGAAAGCTTGTTGTTCTTGAAGTTTCTTGAAGATTGTGTATCATTTCAAGATAGATTTGGGAAAACTAATGGCTAATGGCTTCAGCCATACATGTCATTTTTACAAATTCTGAAATTTGTGTAGAGAGTTTCTCTCTTGTTCTTGTGCAAGAACATCTTGTTTCTTATCAATGGCTTCAAGCTATTGTGGTGATTCTTCCTAAGCTTATTGGAAAGCTTTTCCATGGTGATATCCACCTTCATCCCTTACCTTTTCCATCTTCCATTGCTGTCCAAACAAAGCTTCCAGTCAGTCATAGGCTTCACGAAAATTGAAGTGCTGAAAGCTTGTTGTTCTTGAAGATTGAGTTTCATTGCAAGGTAAATTTGGGAAAATTAATAGCTAATGTTTTCAGTGATACATTCTACTTTCATCTCCCACTCACAGTAAACTTCGGAATTATTATCACCATAGAATTTTGAAATTTTTACTTTCACTCCACTCAATCCTCCATTTCTCCCATCTCTCTCTTCTCTCCTTCAATCTTCCTCATCTCATTTTGCCTCCTAGGATTGTGTCTCATATTATTTTCTCTTCTATTATTTTCTTTCCTATCCTCCCTCTCACTCCTCTCATCATAATAATTTCCTCCATGAGAGGAAGCATGCTCACTCACCCTCTTACTACCATGAGCCTCTCCATCCACACTACCCCACACTACCATTTGGACTACTCCTTCTTTGAGTCTTCTTTTGTAACTCCTCAAATCTTGCATCTATTTTGATTTGAAATTCTTCCATTTGTTTTGTCATGGCTTTCATCAACCTAGAGGACAAAGCCTCATTTCCTATTGAGCTCATCCTTCAAAAGAAATAGTTAGCAAGACACAAGTATATGAGAAAATTCTTATCACTCTCTAAGTATTTGCCACTCACACTCTTGTTTGCACACTTTATCTAGGCTCTTTCTTTAATGTTCTCTCTTGCCTTTTTCCACTCTTGTTCCTCTCTATAGTTCTTAAGAAAAAACTTTTAATCAAATCAAGTTTCTTTACTATAGTGAAATAGGAAAAAATTCTAGGCTAGGCTCAAGAGTCCAAGAACAAGAAAACTCTAAGACAAAACCTTGGAAATTTTAAGAGACAAGCAACAAAAGCAAAAATTTAGAAAAGCACAACTCTAATTAAAATTTGTAATGGATAATGTTATTTTATGGTTCAAAGAAAATTTGAACTTGTAGTTTTTGTCACTTTGCTTTGCTTCTAAATTATGTTTTTCTTCGTAATTTTTCAAAAACTAATTCAATAATTTCTTGGCTGTAATTTGATTACTTTTCCCGCCACAATTCACAAACTTTTTTGGGCTGCACTTTAATTATTTTTCCAGCCACAATTTCACAAACACTTGGGTTGCGCTTTGCTTGTTTTTCTTTTGTACAAGTTTAATAATCCTCTAAGAAATTGATGAATCACGAAAATATGATGTGTAACAATTGTAAAATTTGCTTCTAACAACTCAATTCATTTTAGGCATGAGATTGTAATGAAAACAAGTGGTCATAAAACACAAAAACACTAACTAACATAAATTTACAAGAATCAAAGCTAGAAAAATTAGAAAATTTCAAGAACAAATGAAGAACATGAACAACATAAGGTCATGAAATCACACAAAACTTGAAGAAAAACCCAAGGTTAGGTGGCGGAACAAACAACAATGCCAACCCACCAACAATTTCTCGAAAACAACAAGAATTCAAGGAATTGGAATGAATTTTTTCATATTTTGAAAGTTGCATAATTTTTTACCTTTGGAGTACTTTAAAGAACCAAACTTGAAGAAGAATTCACAAGGATTAGGCTCTAGATACCACTTGATGTATAGCTGAAATCATTATCCATTAGTTTTCCCAAATATACCTTGAAATGAAACTCAATCTTCAAGAAACTTCAAGAACAACAAGTTTTCAGCACTTCAATTTTCGTGAAGCCTATGGTTGGTTGGAAGCTTTGTTTGGACAGAAATGAAAGATGGAAAAGGTAAGGTATGAAGGTGGATGGCATCATGGAAAAAACTTTCCAATAAGCCTAGGAAAAATCGTCACAATAGCTTGAAGCCATTGATAAGAAGCAAGAGGTTCTTGCACAAGAACAAGAGAGAAACTCTCTACACAAATGTCAGAATTTGTAAAAATGACATCAAAAGTGTTTGCATTCAGTTTTTGGGCATCTTATATAACCCATGAAATCACACTCAAATGCAAGGCAAATGATCATGCAAATGAAGCTTGTAATGTAAACTAAATGAAGCCTAAATGCAAGTTAATGAAACTTGAATTGCAAGCTTCATCCTGAGTGACTTCTTGGCTGAACCAACATGCCTAAAGGTGCAGTATTTTAAGCCTTAAGGTGCAGCCAACAAGCTTACAAAGGTGCTACACAATTTACACACATGTGCACCTACACCTCTTTACACAATTGCACTAAAAGCATTTTTATTTGTAACTATTTTTGCTACTAACAAGTGCTGGAATTTATTGAATTAAGTTGAACTTGAGACATCAAAATCTAGTCCTTGTCATCCTTGAGTTGGTGTGCTTCTTCATGCTTGTCCAAGTTAGCTTGGATGTGGTCTTGAAATGCTTGAGTCTTAGCTCTTGTCATTGGTCCTTTAAAGCTCACGAAAGGAAGTGCTTTGAGCTCTCCTTTTAGACCTTTAGCTTGCCATGGACCTCCATCATGTAGTGTCTACATATATTTACTAATAGTCTAATACAACACCAAATGTAGTTGTCCAACAAAGTTCTCTGACTTCATAAAAATTTAAAGTTAGCTTGCTATAAAATCCAAAATCATCCATGAAATAGACTTAAGATAATTTAGCAACAGTATAGTATTTACTTTCAAAGAGAAAGAACATCCATATAATGAGAGAACACAACATTCATGCTATAAATTTACCCCTAAAACAAAAATCTATATGCAACAGTCTAGAACTAATAATAAAGGAAACACCTAACATAATTAAGACAAATGTCTAGAGATTTATTTGAGAGAACAAAATACATGATTATTCACCTAAATATGATAATGCAAGACAAATGTATTTGATTAATCAGCATATATATAGAACAAACAATGACCCAAACAATTTATGAGACAATACTATCATCAGGTTTGCCTTTTATTTTTAAGGAAAAAAAAGGCATGCAATGACATCATAACAGTGCCCGTGGCTTACTTATTGGTTTCTCAAAACTTAGAATATTGTTACTCTAAGTATAAAAAATTCTGAGACAATTACTGTATATATCAGGTTTATCAGCATAATCCAGAATCAGTTTCCGGGAAAAGATATATTATTGGGTTGACTACAATCATTCATTGTTATGTGAGAACTAGAAAGTAAGGAAGAGAAGTAAAAGAGAGTAAAGACTAAAGAGCCACGTGAAATTCACAGTTCACCATGTGCAGAAAAAACAAGGCAGCAACTAGTAGTAATTTTAGTACTAATTGCTTGTCCATAGTTCTGTGTTAGAGTGGATAATCTGTTGATGTCTGACCTTAGTTCTCTTCCGGTTTCTCTTGGCCATAGCTCTATTGGACTGAATAATTCAGCTGGGATGGATGATTATGCGATTCTTGGACATAATTCTGTTGGGCTGAATAATTTTGCAATGGTTGGCCATAGTTCTGTTGGAACAAATAATTATGTTAAGGCCCATCGGTCTTTCCAACCCATGGCATAGACCCCTTCTGACTATTGTAAGAGGGATTTCCTTGAGGGCTTGAAATAGGATTCTCTTGCTTTTCGTGTTGATATCTCCTATTTATCACACATGAAAACTTTCTTTCAGAAATATTCTTGCAATCAAAAGGGTAGCAACCTATCGAAGTGTTCATTGTATATAAGATTCATTATTTGTTTATGTTCTTACCAAAATCTGGAAATTCCACGTGTGAGGTAGGCGTGGCCAATGTGGACTCCAAATTCTGCACGTTGGTCAATGAGTAGGCTTTTTTTAAAGGAGGAACCTGCAAAACAAAGGAAAAGGACTCTGACGCTCAAGTAAGTACATCAATTATAAGAGAATAACTGAGTGTGAGAACTCAGTATGAGATCTAGAAAATGAGTAACTTGAGTAATGCATTCAAGTATTGTGAATGGAGTGAGTTAGCGAGAACCTATAAGGCTGTATTTATAGTGTGGAGTATGGGCCTTGGGCCTTTGTTTGTTAGTAATCTATTGATAAGATAATAACAAATAATAGTAGGTAGTTATCTAATTTAAATATAAGAAAATGTGTACCTTATTCATATACTGTAACTTGTAGATAAGTAACAACTTGTAGATAACTTGTGAAGATATGATATGATAAGGTGGTTACACCTATTTGAATATCCAAGCATAGTTGATATGTTGTTAATAAGGAGATTAATACTATAGACATCCGCACTCCTGTAGCAGGTTGACGTCCATACTCATGTAGCAGGGCTGACGTGGTGGAGGGCGGACAAGTGTGTTCGGGTTTACACTTGGAGGATGAATAAGCACTATTTAATGTGGCAGTGCTGACGTGGAGGGCGTCCACATGTACAGTGATCCCATAGTGAAGGCCACGTGTAATTCTACTATTTTGGACTGTACATCCCCAACCTCTTAGCCAATTTGTAGGCGAAAGAGTGTCGATAAAGAAAGTCCAGTGTCATCGTAGTAATACTTAGCAGGCAGTATGTAATGGTGAGCTTACGGATCCCCCGAAGGGTGGACAAGTGATGTCATGCTTCGAGGTCATTAACTTTGTTAAATATTATCATGAACCTGAATAAGGTTGGCCAGATTGTATTGATACCTGAAACTAGACAAGGTAGTCCGGGTTGTTTTAAGACTTGAACCTAAACAAGGTAGTCCAAATTGTTATTGTTGAGCTGTCTAAAGTGGCTGAAGTACCGAGATTGCATCTTGGATTTTGCTTGTCATGAACTAACATTGTCATAAAGTAATGTCGGGTTCTTGCTTGTGTAAAAATGGCTAAGTCTTTAGCTTTTCTTGTCGAGGTTCTTATTGCTAATGTGTGCTAAGAAGATGTCTTAGGCTTGGATATGTCGGGGGTTGACCATGGACATCTGTGTTGAACTCTTGTTTCTGCAAATGGCTAAGTCTTTAGCTAGCTTGTCAAGGTTCGAATGAAAGTACCAAGAGTTTTCTTGGGTTTGAATTGTAAAGGTCGGACCTCAGACAATTATTCCTGCAAAATAAATGATCCTATGGTTTTGTGTACGAAGATTCCATAAGCGTGCCAAGGGTACCTTGGGCTTTGATATTCTAAAGATGCTTCCTTGGGTTTTCGTGTAGCTCATATTCCTGCACGAATAGAATTTGTGAGCGCTAAAATGATCAAAGTAAAGATTTGAATACTTCATATTTCTGTAATGGATAAGTTGGTGAATACGAGGTTGACCACGGATGGTCCTCAAGCTTTATAAGTTTGTGAGTTATCAAGAGTTGTCGATAACTATGCTAGTCAAGGATAGACCTTGAGCGTTTGTTTTCACAAAGCAAACAGTCCTATGGTCTGCCATGTCAGGGTTCCCTAGTGTGTAGTAGTACCAAGAGAGTTTTCTTGGGTTTACAAGACCAAGGGCTGACCCTGACCTATGTGTGCCAAGTATGTATCTTGGGCTTTATGTTCTTGAGAACTTGTATTCCTGCAAGGAGGAAATATGACAATAACATATGTTGAGGGTTGACGTAGTTGTACCTCATGTTTGTCAAGGTTGGTACCAGTGGAGTTGTCCATGTTGGGTTTTGTCGAGATTTACCAAGATATGACCTTGGGTTTGTGGTCCTAAGAGCTGGTCTTGGGTCTCATGGATTGTTGCAGACCAGTGACGCATCCGCCCTGGGTTTTTAGAGGTCGACCAAAGCTTTAGGATTTATGACCCTTAACGGTCTACCATAGTTTGGTTTTACGGACCTGTAAATTACCAAGAGCTTGTCTTGGGTCTTCATATCAGGAGATTGTCCTGGGCTTTGTACCAAGAGTAAACCTTGGGTTTTGTATAGTACCAAGGATAGACCTTGGGTCTTCATACCAAGGATGAACCTTGGGTTTTGTAAGGGTATACCAAAGCTTTAGGCTTATGAACCATAGGTTCAGCGTAGTTTGGATTTATAAATCGCGTGTCTTCGTTCCAAGGATTGACCTTTGACCAAGGGTGGACCTTGGGTTTTGTAGAGTACCAAGGGTGGACCTTGGACACCTGTTCCTGCAAGCTTGTGTTTTTGCAAAAGAAAGCTCAACAATAGTAAAGTGTATTGAGGGTAGACCTTGTTGTACTAAGAGGAGTTTGTCCATCCTGGGTTTTTGCTGGATATTCACCAAGGGTTGACCTTGGGTTTGTCGAACCTTGTACCAGGGGAATTGTCCATCTTGGATTTTTGCTGGAAGTTTACCAAGGGTGGACCTTGGTTTTGTCAAACCTGTAAGTTACCAAGAGCTGGTCTTGGGTTTTGTGTCAAGGTTCACCAGGAATGGATATTAAGAACCTGTAATCGACCAAGGGGCTACCTTGGATTTTGCTATAGGTCTACCTAGGGAAGCCCTAGGATTTTGCAAACCTTTGATGAGTACCAGGAGTTGGTTCTTGGTTTTTGAGTTGGGGGTCTACCAAGGCTTGGGTTTATGAACCTTGATGGTCTACCAGAGCTTGGTTTTATGAATCTGTGAAGGTGAAGGTCTACCAAGACTTGGGTTTATGAACCTTGACGGTCTACCAGAACTTGGTTTTATGAACTTGTGAAGGCGAAGGTCTACCAAGACTTGGGTTTATGAACCTTGATGGTTGACAACCGATGTCGTATCGCTTCAAAACAATTAAACTACGCTAATTCTGTAGCACATGATTTACCTAGGCGACCCAGAGACACTATCAATATGGTTCCAACTTCAATTCACTAGTAAACAATAGGGGATTTTTGTCAAACAGTTTGCAAAGTTTGTCAAACAATAGACTTTTTGGCAAGCGTACCAATTTGTCGTTGTAAGTTACAAAATTTATAAAAGTTCGTCTCCACAGGGACTTGAGTTTACTTTAGTTAATTCAAATAAAATTCAATAGTTTAGTAGTTTATGTACAAAGAGTATAGGCGAAGGTTCATCTTCATTTGTGTGATAACGAAACATACAGATAAAAAGAATAAAAATCTAACAGATACAAAAACTAAATAAAACGAATTTAGTTTAATTCAAGAAAAGTGTAGGATTGGATTTCATCTTTCTTACCCTTAGTATTCAATTAACTTTACCATGCATAAATCATTTTCTATCCTTATTGATGCACACATTAAATTACCCCAAATTGGACAAATCTTCCCAAAATATGAAAACAATATTCATCCAAGTACTAAATACAAACTAACTAGGTTTTTAGGGTAAGTTCATAGATAAATTTAGTGAAAGCAAAGGATAAGTGGCTTCATTGTAGTCCTAATTTTACTAAGATATGGCACTTATCAATTCCCCCCAACCTAGAATCTTGCTTGTCCTCAAGCAATAGTAAATTAGTAATATTAAATGTAATCATGCTTTGTAAAGAATCAACTTTCCAAAAATTGATCATAACATATTTTTAAATAGTCAACCTCAAGCAAAAGATGAAATTCTCATAACCAAATGAGATTTAAGATCAATTCACATTTCATTTCTAAAAACATAAGAGGAAAAAATTTGATTAATTCAAACAGAGGAAAACCTCTCAAAGGTGTTTAGTTCTCTCACAGGTAAGTGTTTGATTCTCAATTCCAACATTGATATGTCATATATTAATTTTACAGTTCATTTCCCATCAAATCAAATTACACACTTACCATGGATCATTAGGACTTTTCTGGTTGGGCCTGGCTAGAAAAGAAATCTTGGTTTTTCTGGATATTCAAAAAGTACCTTGAGAATAGGAGAGCAAATAAGGATAAAAACCATGTTGTCATCACTTTTCCTTTTTCTTTCTTTTTCTAACCAGATATCCATATTTCTCAAATCTTCCATTCATTCCCTTTTTCACAGAATACTAAAATTTTAGGACATAAGGAATCTTGTTTCCTTTTTCTTTTCTTTTCTTTTCTTTTCTTTCTTTTAATAGCCACTTTTAAACACAAAATCTTTTTCATCATATTTACTTTCCAACTGATAAAAGTATCCAACAAAAATAAGCTCCCATTTTGCTCTCCTAACCTAAGGTAAGGTAAGGAATTCTTATTTTAAGTTAGGGTTCCAACAAAATATCAAGTGTTTGGCTCAAAAGGGTTTACAAATGATAAATGATAGTTATTGGGACAACTTTTTGGCCAGTGGCTTAAAAAGATGTTCAAAAAGAAAGAAGGCCTAAATCATATCCATGAATCATATATAATGACAATTAGAAATTCATGCAAAATCAACTATAAAACAGATCAATGAGGGCACTCAATATAATTTTTGTGGATGCACACACTCACATGGGCTTAAGGTCTGTTTTCATGTTCAAATCAAATCAATGTTTTCGAAAGATGTTATTTATCTATTCCATGTAAAAAGACTTGCCTTCATTTTGATCTTTTGGAAAATCATTCATTTTATTTTTCATTCTCAAAGTTTCCAAAATTCATTTTGAGGTGTTCTGATCCAAAATAAAAAAAAGTAAGTTTCAAAATATTTATCTGTTGATTCTTTTCAAAACATGTAATCAGTTAAGTCCCCAAAAGATTAAAAAAAATGTGTACTTTCCAAAAAGAGAGAAACCTCTGTGTACACTACCAAAATGTGCAATACCAAAAAGAATCATAAACACACGCAAGTATTCAAGCAAACATCAAACATAGTAAATAACAAAGTACTGAACTTAAAATACAAAGCAATAAAGAAATATAAAAACAATATCACAGATTTTTGAAGATCATGGTTGAGGAGCTTAGTTTCCTCCATTCAAACACGATCTACGACGTTCTTCATCCTTACCCGCTTTGCCTCTTAACAAAATGGACATGTATCTAAATTCTAACAAAACAGATGATAGTTTCAAAAAGATAAGACATAAAATTCAAAAAGTAAAGTTTAGATATATAATTTATAAGCATAAGACATAAATTAAATAACATAAAATAAAGGCAAAAATTACAAACACTGGGTTGCCTTCCAGGAGCACTTTTTTAACGTCGTATTAGCTGGACACCTTTGTTATGGCTTTGGCTCTTAGTATTTGGATAATAGTGATGATCCATTGGATTCTGTGTTTTCCTCCAACATTTTCACTAGTTTCTATTCTTTTTCACAGAGACTCGAATGGTTGATAACTAGTTTCCGTGAACTACCTGCAAGAAAAACATTTTTAGAATGTGGAGGTACTGCTTTACCTTTGTTTTTTATTCCTGATTATTTTCTTCCTCTGACAATTTCTCAAAGATAAACCGTTGTTAAAGAATTTTCTTGAAAGCATTTGGCTATGGGAGACTATCATTTTCTTCAGATTCACTCATCTCCTTTAATGCTTCAGCTAATATTTTCTCTGAACAATCTTTTCCTCGAACCAACCTCTTGGAATCAGAAATTACTTCATCCAAGACATCCACTCTAAAACACTCCCTTGGTTCCATTGGATTAACTTGTGTTTGCTGGAAAAAGGTCCACTTCTATGCTCAGATAGTTGTTTTGCAAGCTGTCCAACCTGAACTTCAAGATTTTTAATGGAAGCCTCAGTGTTCTTCTGATTTGTAATGGACATCTGCATAAACTGAGTTAGAGTATCTTCCATTTTTTATATTATATCAGGTTGAACTTATTGTTGTTGTGGTGGAATCCTATTTGAATAACCTACATAAGAGTTGTTAGAGGGACCTGCAAAAGAAGAGTTAGTGGGACCATAATATGCATTATCATTTTGCTCCCTCCAGCCATAAGGACTTGGACCATCTCTGTAGCTTTGGTAATTTCCTTAGAAGTTCTGTTGAGACCTGGTATGATTCCGCATATAATAAGCCTCCTCTTCTTGTTGGTAATCACCAGGTGCTTGATGAAGTTGTTGAGGAAGTTGGCCTATCTATTTGGTCAAGGCCTCTATTTGTTGAGTCAAGAGCTTATTTTGAGCTAGATTGTCATTTTGAGCATCCAGCTCCATTATACCTTTCCTTTGAATCGAAGATCTATCATGGTGAGATTGATAATCACCGGCTACTATGGAGTCAATGATTACAATTGCTTCCTCCGGACTTTTTGACATCATCGTACCTCTAGCTGAGCATCAAGGATCATTTTAGTTTGAGGCCTCAAACCACTGTAAAAAATGTGTAGTTGTGCAGCATCATCAAAATTGTGGTTTGGGCATCTTCGAAGTAATGATTTGAATCTCTCCCAGGTTTCACAGAGAGGTTCATCTACTCCTTGAGAAAATGTAGCAATAGCTGATTTGGCACTGTCGATGGAGGAAAGAATCTAGCAATAAATTTCTCCAATTGGTCCCAAGTGCTCAGACTTTTGTTTAGTTGGGACTGAAGCCAAGTCTTAGCTTTACCTGTTAAAGATAAAGGAAAAGCTCTAAGGTGAACAGCTTCAGCATCTTCGTCTGAGGCTCCCATGGTACTGCATAGTTCCATGAATGTGGATAAGTGTGTGTATGGATCTCATGGTCTAGCCCAGCAAATGGACCTGAGCCAATAAGACTAGTAATGCTGGCTTCAGCTCTACAACTTTATTGATGAAAGGAGGGATGAATATGTTGTTGTAGTGCTTTGGTCCTTGCTGGTACGCATAGTCACCAAGAGTCCTCCTTGGTGGTCTATTTTCTTCTCCCCCTCGATCAGCTATATTGTCACGTACAAGTGGTTTCTGTAACACCCCGATATTTTATTTAGTTAAGAATAGACTTAAGGAAATATTTAAGGATGATTAGAAAACTATAATTCATTATATAGAAGAATATTTAACACTTATACACATTTTAAAATAAAATTCAATTTGAACCATTTTAGTTATTAGAAAATTCTATAAAAGTGCTAAACATAACCTTAAGAGTTCTCTTGCAATTATAAGGTAAAGAAATTAATTTATTAAGGTGGAGTAGTAAGGCCATAAATTAAATCAATGAGTGAATACAATTAGGCTATTTAAAGGGAACCAAACGTATGGAGTGTGTGGAGCATGGTGGTCCGTGGGCTAACAAATCATGTATCAAAGCTAAACTAGACACCAATTTAAATCAATTGGGACAAAGGACCAAGCTTAGGACATTTAGAGCATGGTCACGGTGGGTATAGGAA
>PYAF01002675.1:8366-33304 GCA_007407185.1 Glycine tomentella | reverse complement strand
TTATGACATAGCCTTTTATGTTTTCCAATCTACTTGTGGATAAATCCAATAAGATATACTATCAAACCTTTATTTCAAAATCATTTTCAAAACTTCACTTATTTTCAATTAATCATTGGTCTTTTTAAAATAAATTATCCGCTGCAAATAAAATAAATACGAATAAAATGAAAGAGTGAAGTGGTGGTTACAATTATAATGTTCATGAAAGCTTTTCCAGAATAAGTGAAGAACAAAATAATCAATTAATACGATATTGTAATCAATTAAAATAGCAAGAAAACATTTTTTCCAAAAACCTTTGAAACAAGTTTGAAACTTAACCATTTTATGAAAGCCTTGTGATTTTTATTAAACCTTTTTAAGTTATTTATGAGTTAAAATGAATGCAATGCTTTAGGATCATCATAATTGTTTTTCTTTTACATTTTTATCCTAATTAATCTCCAAGTTGTCCTTTGCATGTTTGAAAGCTCAAAGCTTTAGACTTGATAAATCAATCTTTGCTTATGCTTCAAGCAGCTCCCCCTGAATTCAACACGTTCTTGTGTAGGGCATCAGCTAAGTGTTTATGCTCGTGGCTGGTATGGTTCCTAGTGAGCTGTGTACACTGCCAGGGCTTGAGTCCAGGTTGTATCTTGGTGAATTCTTTAATAGGGTTTGGACCTTTAGCAACGGTATTGTCGTGCGTGTCCATATTGAGTGTGTAGTCATGCTGAGCTATCTAAACAATTAGTGTGTAATGGATAGACCCTTTATCTATGCTCATGACTTGGCTGGTACCCCCTGAAGTGGGATGGTATTTGCCCGACTCCCTGTTGGGGGGATACGATGTCACTTTTAGACTTTCAATGTAGCATTTTCGGGCTTGCTTCTGATCTGTCTTGACAGTGACTATTTCTCCTGTTATGGTGGGGAATATCATTTTTAGGTGAGGTAGGCAATGGCTCCCAACTTGTTCAGTGTTTTCCTACCAATTAAAGCAAGATAAGGGGTGTCGGTATCGACAATGGAATACCTAATAGTGAGGTTCCTTGAGAGCGAGCCTTGACCAAAAGTGGTCATGAGGTCCATGTCGCCTCTAGTCTCTACCATTTCCCCTATATAGCCAAAGAGGGGTCTAGATTAAGGGTGGATGGTGTTTGGTGAAACTTCGAGCTTCTGAAGAGTTTTCCAATATAAGATATCTGTTGAACTCCCTTGATCAATGAGGACCCTTGATACCTTGAAATTGGCTATTACAAGGGAAACCACCATTGGATCGTCTTGGTTGATAGGGTCGATTCCTTGGAAATCTTTGTCTGTGAATGTGATAGGAGGGAGGCTCCATGGTGAAGGAGTATCGACGTCATTGATGTCAATGTCTCGTATAGTGTGTCTCTTTCGAGATTGGCCGGATGGTTTTGATCACTCCTCGAACTTGTTGGGCAAGCTCGTTCTCCTGTTGTTGAGGGGGTTGACACTCTTGTCTAGGCTGGTGTTGCCTTTGTCGTCCCCCGTTAGTTGTTGTAGCTCTTCTCCTGTCAATGTCTTGTTGATCTTCCTGATGTCTCCTGACTCTAGGTGGGTGATTATCAGGCCTATATGAGTTCTTCAGTTTTGTCTTTTAGAGACTGACAATCCTCTATGTTGTGACCACTACTGTGATGATATCTACAGTATTTGGTCTTGTCCATCCCCTACTTAGGAGCAAGTGGTTGAGGCAGTCTTACCTGTACCTTCGTGTTGAAGGCTTCCATGATGGTGGCACGGTTGACCGTCAGGGGAATGTAGTACTCATACCTGTGTCTTATTTGGAGAGGCTGACTCTCGTTAGGCTCATTCTTTTTGTCCGACCAACGTGGGTTTGTCTTAGTTGCTTCTTTCTGCTCGTCTCGCTTCTGTCTGGCTTGTCTGACTTCATTTCGGGACTTGGACATCTCTTCCAACTGTATGTAGCCTTTAGCCCGTGCGTGTATTTCGTCCATGCTAGAGGGAGGTTTCTTGCATAGGTTGTCTATGAACTTGCCATGTCGAAGGGCCAACATCATGGAATGCAGTGCTACGTCAGGATTGAGATTTCTGATCTAAACAGTCAGTTGCCCAAAGCATTCCATGAACCTGCGGAGAGGTTCATCATCTGCTTGGTGCAATGTCGCTAGTGCAGCAGAGATAAGCGTATGGGTCTAGTTGGTCGCGTATTGTGTGCAGAATTTTTTGACAAGGGTATCGAAACTGTCGATGGATCATTCAGGGAGGCCACCATACCATGCTAACGCTACCCCCTTCAAGGACGTATGGAACACTCGGCATAATATGGCATCGTTGTTGGTGTAGAAATTTTCCTGTGAGAAAAAGGCATCGAGGTGTTCGTCTAGGTCGGTGGTGTCGTCATACCTCTCTAAGTGCAGAGGTTTCCAACCTAACGGGATACCAACTTCCCTGATGCGGTCGACAAGAGGATTGTGTCGTGTGTTATGCCTCTCTATTCGGTAGCCCTGTGTTGAACTACGAATGGGTGGAGGGTTGACATGTTGAGGATGCGATCCACCTTGCGTTTGTTCTTCTCTAGTGATAGGGGAGCATTCATCTCCCTCTGGATGTCTTGCTCAGGCTTCCTACAGATCGCGGTCAGCTTTAGCCTTTGGATTTCTTCCTAGTACTTGTGTTTCATCTTTGCCAGGCGGTTTTGGAGTTGTTGAATGGTGTTGGCGTTCATCATGGTAGTCTACGGGGGGTTAGACGCATCAATAGGGGTGTTGCATCTAACGGTGGAGCGTGTACTGACCATGAATGTGTGCCGATGAGTGATTTGAGTGCTAGGTCGCAGGGTATGTTTTACCTGGGCCACATGGTGGGCGCCAAATGTTCTTACCAAAATCTGGAAATTCCATGTGTGAGGTAGGCATGGCCAATGTGGACTCCAAATTCTACACGTCGGACAATGAGTAGGCTTTGTCTAGAGGAGGAACCTGCAAAACAAAGGAAAAACACTCTGATGCTCAAGTAAGTACATCAATTATAGGAGAATAACTGAGTGTGGGAACTCAGTATAAGATCTAGAAAATGAGTAACTTGAGTAATGCATTCAAGTATTGTGTATGGAGTGAGTTAGAGAGAACCTATAAGGTTGTATTTATAGTGTGGAGTATAGGCTTTGGGCATTTGTTTGTTAGTAATCTGTTGATAAGATAATAACAAATAACAGACAATTATCTAATTTAAATATAAGATAATGTGTACCTTATTGATATACTGTTACTTGTAGATAAGTAACAACTTGTAGATAACTTGTGAAGATATGATATGATAAGGTGGTTACACCTATTTGAATATCTAAGCATAGTTGATATGTTGTTAATAAGGAGATTAATACTGTAGACATTCGCACTCCTGTAGCAGGTTGACGTCCACGCTCCTGTAGCAAGGCTGACGTGGAGGGCGAACACGTGTGTCCAGGTTGACACTTAGGGGATGAATAAACACTATTTAATGTGACAGTGTTGACGTGGAGGGTGTCTACGTGTACAATGATCCCACGGTGAAGGCCTTGTGTAATTCTACTATTTTAGATTGTACAGTTTAGTCCTTAATTTTTTTTTTTTATCTATTTTGAGTTTCTTAATTTTTATCCTTACTTTTAATCCTTAAAAATGACAAAAGTCAAGATGAAAAAAAAATCATAACTAAAAGTAGGAAGGCAAAAAAATAAGACAAATGATTAAAAACAGAAATAAAAGTTCAAAAGACTGAAAAGAAAAATCTTAACTAACTCCAATCCAATTAAAGCATAAGTAAATCTAACTTGCATACTGCATGTTCAGCGTATATAGTTATCTGGTACTGGTAGCACAATTGTGACTCCAGGAAGACCTGTAAGATACAACATATCTAGCATCAAATTCTATTCTCTGGACTAGGGTAGTCCTAGAATGAATTTCGAAAGTAGGAACAAATAATATACCTTCAAAAATTTTTGGACTCTTCTTCTGTTGCCAGTACCTGAAAACCTGTGTACATTGTGGTACTACACAGATACATTTTCTTCTTTGCCTCTTCATCACTGAAGACACAACAATATTAAAACAATACTACCTAATAATTTTGAGAAATACTAGCATCCAACAAGCCAACGAAATTAACCTGATGTTGAGAGGCACAAGTCTGATCGGAAATACTAACCATCTCTTGGGGGAGGGTTGTTGTTGTCTTCGATGAAGCTCATGAGGATGAACCAGTGGTTAAAGTTGTGGTCCTCGTCTTCGGCGGAAATGAGTGCATCAATCATATCTTTAATTGAATGGGATTGAACCACACCCTTCTTCTGTGGTGAGTGGAAACTCCTCCATGAAACGCCGCCACACTGAATAGAAGGGGCGGAAAATGCCCCCTCATACGTGGACTGGGAAATGCTGAAAGAGTGCTGAGGGTGTGGTGGTGGCAAATTAATGACAATGACACCCTATGGAAGAAGTGTCGAGTTTTGGGAGGTTACTGCATGTGAATATTCTAGGATAGGGGTGTTCAAATTCAAACCAATCCAAAATGAAAACTGAAAAGCAAATCAAAACTGATATTTTTTAGATTTGTTTGGATTGATTTTTGAAAAAACATATAAGTTAGAATTGTGGTTAATGTTTGCAAAACCGAATCAAACTGGAAATATCTATTTATATTATAATATTTATAGATATTTCTTATTTGCACATATAGGATTGAATTATAATTCATTCTAAGTGTAACCCATTTTATTTCTTTTACATGTACAACACAAATATATAAAATTGAATTATCATTTATTTTAAGTGTAATTTGAGATTAACTAGTGTGTTTTGACTAAAACATTAATTTCTAGTTTCTTTATATAGTTTCTATATAAGGAGTCCAAATACATCAAATTTTTAAATGTATATGAACCTATTAAATACTGTTGAGCTATAAAATCTAAATAAGATTTTGAGTGTTTGGCTGTGTTAGTGTTAATTTTTTAGTTAGTTAAATTAAAAAAATATTAAAAGCCGCAAAAATTGATCCAAATAAAATCGTAAAAGATTGGTTTGATTTAGTTTGGTTTTGATTCAAAATTATATTCAAATCTAACAACATATAATTTTTGTTTAGTTCAGATGACTTTGGAACTAAAAATTGAAACAAATCACACTGCAAACACCACTATTTTAGGATGTTGGTTGGACAATTATTCATAGATTTTCATTTGTTTAGATAATTAGGTAATTTAATAATTAATAATAATAAGGGCTTTTGATAGTGATATTAGGCCGTAGTGTAAGGACATGCCTTATAAACCCGAAAATTGATTTTATTTTGATTTGAGTTTTCATGTCATATTCATGTATTTTGATAAATTTTATTTGACAAAACTCATGGTTTAGAGGTTTCATGTGAAAAATAACTAAATATCATGAATTTTTTTGAGTTAATCAAAAGTCCATAGTCATGGTAATTTTGTACGACTGCGACAATTTTTTACGCCTACAGTAATTTTGTATGCGTGGAGTAGTTTTGTACGTCGGTGGTATTCCTTGTCACCTGTCACTTAAGGATTACAATAACTACTTGCCACATTTAAATCCCAATTAATGATATTCTTTAATTAAGGAAAGATAGAAGGAAAACCTCCAAATATAAATAAGGAATGAAGCCTCTTTCTTTTGGTAGGAGTTTATTATGCAGTTTTATTCTTATCTTTTTATGAATTTGAGATAACCTTAAGGGCTTTTGAGAGTCTCTCTCTTTTGTTAGGATGAATTGTGAATCATCGTTCCTACCTATTGTTGGTATGTCTATGTTTACCTTTTATAGGATTCGTAGTTTTGCTCTTATCGTGAGTGGTTAGTCCCCCTAGCCTGGGGGTTATGATGTCACTGTCTAAATGTACTCCTCTCATTGTGTTTAATGGAATTCCTCATTGTTTTATGTTAATTAATTTTCTTCCTTATTTTAATGTTTATTTGGAACCTGCCATTCTTATACTCAATTGATTGCATAGTAGTAATCATCTGCATGTAATTGGTGGATCTAGGTAAAGAATGTTTTGCACCAAATTGCATGATCAAGCTGTTTGGGTAACCTTCGATAGATTAGTTAATCTTTAATTAATCATTTCTAGAATTGATTTTATCCTTTGACTTAAATTGATAGATCTATGATCATTCAGGTATTGATTTAAGGCAAAGATCATCTTCTGACCTTGATCATAGGCTTAGTTGATATTGGGAATCAGTAATTGACTAGGGAAGGAATTTCTAAGACTAGGATTGGGAGAAAACTGGTATTAGTGAGTCATAACCCCTGGCCATTTTTATCATAACTCAAAACCTCTTTTTATATTCTTTTATTTGCTTTCTTATAAAAACCAAAACCATAAAAATAGTTAAATCCTAATTTTTCATCATCTTAATTGTTAGTTTAAAAAACTTAACTAATTAGAAATATAATTGGTCCTTCGGGTTCGATATCCGGACTTTCAACTCCATTGATAATATTTCATAGGGTATACTTGCCCTTGTGCGAGCCTAACATATTTTATGCATCAAGTTTTGGCATTGTTGTCCGGGACTAGTTGCGACATTTCCAACTAGTTTAATTTTGTTAAACCAAACAATTTTGTTTATAAATATTCCTTTATTCTTATTTAATTTTTTGCTATTTACTTTTGTTCTTATTTTTATTTCTTATTGCATTTGATCTTATCCTTTACTGTTAATGCATGTAAAGCAAGTTTGAAAATCCACCACTTTAGTATGAACCCGATATTAACAAGTTAATTCGAAAATTTTGTGAAGGGAGATAAAGCAATGACATCTAATCAAGCTTAGACATTGATGGGTTACTTCACCCCTACATTGGGGGACACAAATACCATCATACTGCCAAATGGAGTCACTTTTGACTTCAAGCATGGGTTCCTACAAATGCTAGAGAACATGTTTAGTGGTGTTGCCCATGAAAATCCTATACAACACTTAACGAAGTCCATCAAGTTGACCAACACAATAGACAAAACCATGTACCAGCAGAGTACATCAAATTCTATGCCTTTCCTTTCTCTCTTAATAGGAAGGCATGGAATAGGTTATGCTCACTACCTGAAAACAACATCACTACATGGAACCAGTGTACAAGTTGATAGAGAACTATCTAAGGATCATGATGATGGAGGTCCATTACAAGCCAAAGGTCTAGAAGGAGAGCTTGAAGCACTTCCTTTGATGAGCTTTGAAGGACCCATGACAAGAGCTAGAACCCAAGCCCTTCAAGACCACATCAAAAGTCTTATTTTGTTGTAAAAAGCACGTGCTGTCTGTAATATCGATTACAACGTTTTTGTAATCGATTACACGAGCTAGCTGTCTGTCTGTTTGTATGTTTGTCTGTTTTAATCGATTACGATGTATCTGTAATCGATTACCAAGTTTTTCTATCTGTTGTAATCGATTACGACATTGCTGTAATCGATTACATAGTGCTGAAATGCTCTATTAATCGATTATGCTTCGTTTTAATCGATTATTTTCATTTTAAATGGTACTGCAACTTTCCTTTTGTTGTTTTCATGTAATGGGCTTTGATATTTCCATAAATAGGCCTAAACCTACGTTTTTAGGGGTTTATTAGAGGTCTAGCCCTATAAATACTTAGACTTTGCTATTTTTGGTTAACTTTTGATTAATGAAATTGAGTTTTTGCTTAAATTGAGAACTTAGCCTCTTGTTGGTTCTTGATTGAGACCAAATTGATTCTTATCAAGGAAGCTTTCTGTAACATCCTTAAAATTTTATTCACAGTTATAATTAATTTGTGGACATGTGATGATACTTGGATGTAAACATATTTAAAGAGAAATGACTATATCACTCTTTCCTTAAATAAAAAATTACAGAAATGCCCTTGAGGTAAAATGACGATAATGCCCCCCAGATATTTTAGTGAGATATTTTAAGGTGGAAATTACATAAATTCCCTTGGATATTTTGAAAATGACAAGAATACCTTTAGATATTTTGGCTAGATATTTTATGGTGGAAATGACAATTGTGCCCCTAAGATGAATGATGAAATTACCATAATGCCCTGCAGGCCAAAAATGATCGATATCCTTAGAGATTTTGTGAGAACCTGATGAAATTATAGAATACTCTTGACTGACAGAATATCAAAATAGTCTGTGACAAGAAACTCTAGAATAAAATTTCTATGAATTTTATAATGTGACAACTTTGAAACATTAGTCAAAAGAATTCAAGCATTGGAAAAATATGGAAAAATAATAAATAGAATCTATAGAATTTTCTCTAAATTGTGGGGTGTCTAGATTTATTTAATAAAATGGTTTAGTAATTTTAATGGTCAAAAGTGACATAAACCAATCAGAATTAAAGATATAAGCAGTCTTGTAGATAAGAATTGTGTAGCACTCAGGGTGGATGATTTGTGAACAATTGGCATTGTAACTGAAGTCAGTTTCTGAATATCTCTAGAGTTTTATTATTTCATATTATCTTTAGGTAGAAGAGTTTAAATCACACTTGAATTTTTTTTTTAAGAAAATGCCATGTGTAAAACCTTATTTAAAACTAGATTTTTCTTCATCATCAAAAATGACATGTAGCATCAAAGGAAGAGAAAGTTGTCTTTCTCCCCTTTAGATTGATGAATCACGTGAAGCATGGTGTAGAAGGAAGGAGAAAGTTCTTGAATATCCACTTGGAAAGACAAGCCATAGGATGAATACAAGTGGAAGGACACTTGTACAGTATGGATACAAGTAACATGAATATGAAGCAAAGATCTCTCTCCATTTATCTAGGCTTCACGTGAACCATGTAGAAGATGGGAGAATCTTCATGAAAGTGGACAAGTGAAAGGAGAAACTTCAAGAAATGCCAAGTAAGTGGACACTTGGAAAGGGAGGCTTATGATGAAGACGAGAATAATGACACTTGTAAGCAACATAATGAATCTTGAAGATTTTTCTTAATAAAGTAAAAGAATCATAATGAACTTAGTTAGAATCTAATGGAATGAGATGTAATTAAGTTAGAATAGGACTAAATGAAGGAAATTAAGTTAGGATGGAACTAAATGAAGGTAATTAAGTTAGGAAGGGCAAAAATGTCCTTGAATATTAAATTATTTTCTAAACACTATATAAAGGGAGGGGGGACCTTAAGTGCAAGCCGTTCTCAAGGCACTTCCTATACCTCATTCACGTGAATCTCTCCCCCTCATACCACCTTCATTTCATTTCATCTTTCCCTTTTAAAGCTTGAATCAAGTAAGAAAAGAAAACCCACCATCTTGAAGAAATTTCATGTAAAGCTAACAACCTTAAGAAGAGTTTGACAAGCTTAGTAGAAGGATATCAAGGCTTCATCTCTTAGAGGATTCTCCCAAGGAAGGAAGCCATTTATCCATTCCATTTTCAAGAATCAAACTCACTTGAGGTAGGCTAGGCTTCAATCTTTAGTTAGGCATTTGTTTGGTTTAACCTATTTGCTTAATTAGGCAGATTTATGGTTATTGTTTAGGTTGGAATATCATGTTATTTGAAGGTTATTTTATGATGTGAAAATGTTGATTTAGACCATAGAATAGGTGATGATTTATATGTTGAAATATTGGTGATATTTGGAATCACACTTGATAATTTTGGAAGTGATTTGATGACCTTTGGGCTGTTGTTCATATTTTTATTATGGGAATGTTTTTAATTAATTTTTAGAAGTAGAGGTTGAATGATATGTAGTTCAATGGTTCGAATGCTTGAGTGATTAAATTTGAGGATGAAGTAGCAAAGTGGTAAGTGAAAGGAGATTAAGACACATGTTAGGTTTTAATCTTTTCTTGTGAAGGTTTAAAGGAATTATAAATTATTTGAAAAGATATATTGTGGTTTATTAGTTAGATTACTAACATGATTGATCTGTAGCTTGAGGATATTCAATTATTATGCCTAAGTTGGTATGATTTTTACTTGAACAAGGTATGATTGTTTAAACTATACTTTTGGATACGTATAATGTCATGATATATATTTTTCCATGAGGTGATATGTATTTTGCTTATGGATTTTATTATGAATGGATATTGATGTGATTATAGGTTGATTCATGCTTCCAAATCTAGTACGAGATTTTGTGAAACAAGAATCTTATACTACATACAGTACGAAATGTAGTACCCAGGTGCAGATACATGGCAAAATTCATGCATGTTTGCGTAAGACGATCGCAGCGTCTACATCCAGTACGAGGTGTAGCTACATACAGTACGATATGTAGAGGCCATTTGCACCTTGGGATAGTTCATTTCATGCATTCATATAGTTTGCATAATTTTATGGTTTTCGTTTGAATATATTGATGATTTACTAACGTACTAACGTGTTCGGTGGTTTAGCTTTGCCTACTGAGAAATCTTTATTTCTCACTAGATTTGATTTTTTTTTAGATGGCAACAATGGTCACCTTGATGCTCTGGATTAGTGGAGGAATATGAAGGAAGATATGTATTAGGCCGAAGTATTGTACCTGTAAAATAAAGACTTTTTGTAATCAAAAACTATGGCTATGTATAATATATCAGTTTTTAATCTTTTGTAAATTTTACGTTTTAGAATTTTTACTAGTTTATGCTTCTTAAAAATTTCACCCTCATAATAATAATAATAATAATAATAATAATAATAATAATAATAATAATAATAATAATAATAATAATAATAATAAAAATCAGTATAAAATTTAGGTCGTTACACTTCTCCTTTGTGAAATAATAGATGACATGGAAAGAAAGAGATATCATAGGTCATCTCATTCTTCTCAAGGGAGTGATGATGGCTATGATGATGGTAGAAGGTATAGGCCTAGGAGGAATAGGGATGGAATGGAAGATGTGAAATTCAAACTTCCAAAGTTTCTAGGTACTAATGATTCAGAGGCTTACCTTGATTGGGAGATAAAAGTTGACCAAGTTTTTGATTGTCACAATTTTAGTGAAGAAAAGAAAATGAAGTTAGCTAGCTTAGAATTTGAAGGGTATGCCATGGCTTGGTGGAATCAAGTGCAAATAGAAAGAGGAAGATTGAGGAGACAGAGACTGGACACATGGATGATAATGAAAGGAATCATAAGGGAGAGATTTGTCCCACCTCAATACATAAGGGATTTGCATAACAAATTACAAATACTCTATCAAGGAAATAGATGTGTTGATGATTATTACAAGGAGATGGAGATTTCTTTGGTAAGAGCAAACATTGAGGAGACTAATGAGGCTACAATGGCTGGATTTTTGAATGGCTTGAATAGGGACATTCAAGATGTTGTAGAGCTTCAAACTTACAACACCATGGATGAACTTATACATAGAGCTATGAAAGTGGAGCAACAATTGAAGAGAAAACAAGCCTACAAAAAGTCTTCTTATGGTCATTCATCTTGGAAAGATAAAGACACTTCCAAGAAGGAGGGTTCTTCTTCCTAACATTTTGAAAAGAAGTCTTCAAGAGGTAATCCTAATCCCATTACTCATTTTCCTTCTAATAAATCTAGTTCAATTAAATGTTTTAAATGTTTGGGTAAGGGTCATATTGCATCCCAATGTCCAAACAAAAGGACAATGATTGTGTTAGAAAATGGAGAAGTGGATAGTGGATAGTGAATCCTCTAGGAGTTCTCATAGTTCCACTAGTGAAGGTGAGGATGATTGTTTTCTTAAACTGGAAGAGGGAGATCTTTTGATGGTAAGACGATTCATAGGTAGCTTGTGCAAAGATAGAGATGATACACAAAGAGAAAACATTTACGATTTTAGATGCTTGGTGAGTGAAAAGGTTTGTTCTCTTATCATTGATGGAGGAAGTTGCACCAATGTTGCAAGCACTAGATTAGTGGATATGCTTGGTTTAAAAACTATCCCTCACCCTAAACCTTATAAGTTGCAATGGTTGAGTGACAATGGTGAGTTGGTGGTGGATAAGCAAGTGTTGCTTACATTCTCCATTGGCAAATATGTGGATGTAGTGCTTTGTGATGTTTGGCCATGTGTTGCTTGGTAGACCTTGGCAATATGATAGCGATGTGGTACACAATGGGGTCACCAATCGATACTCTTTCCTTCATAAAGGTAAAAAGGTAGTTCTCTCACCTTTGTCTCCAAGTGAGGTGTGTGAGGTGTAACACCCCAAATTTTTACTGTCAATTGATAGTCTGTATTCAAAATATTAGGGTAAAATGTCAATCAGAGGCAATATAAAAAATTGAGGGAAATGACGCAAATACCCCTGATACTTTTGAAAATGACCAAACTACCCCTAGGTATTTTGGCAAAGTATCTTCAGGAGGAAATTCTATAAATACTCTGGGATGTTAGAAAAATAATCAGAATACCCTTAGGGCGACAATTACAGAGATTCCTTGAACATTTTAGGAAATGACGATTTTGCCCCTAAGGAAAGTGGTAAAATTACCAAAATACCCTTTAGGTCAAACAAGGACCAGATGAACTTAGAAATTTATGGGAACCTCAGTATTGGATAAAATACTTTAGATAACAAATTATCAGCAAGGATGAGGGCAGAGAACCCTAAAATAGAATTTCTACGAATTTTGGAAGATAGGCTGAAAAGAGCTTAATCTGGACTACTTCAGGTATCAGAAAATTATAAAAGAGTATGGACATAATCTATGGAGTTTTCTCTTAATTATGGGAGGAATAGGTTTCCTAAATAAATTAGTTTAGTAATTTTAATAATTAAAGGCAATATGAACTAATAGGAAAGTAGAATTTTGATATTACATGGAATAAAAGGAAAAATTGTGGATTAGGTTATCTAAGATCAAGCCTTGGCCGTATGATACAATATCAAGGGAGAAAAGCTTTAGGAACATTCAAGAATGGACACATGGATGTTTAAGAGGCTTGGAAACTTGCTATTGGTCCACTTGTAGGGTGAAAATTTAATTTCAAGTAGATTTTTATCTTGTTTCCTTAGAAAAACACCTGGGCAGTTATAAGAATGATTTCAAAAATCCCAACGGTCAAAAGTTAGATATTTGAGATAGGAGTATACCTTTAAAATTTTAAGGAAATCCAACGGTTAATGAACCCAGAATAATTATTTTACAGAAACGGGTTTTGGGAAAATTTAAGAATGAAAGAAAAACACAAAATCATCCCATCCACGAAAATTGGTGAAACTTACCCTCTAAGCCAAGCATTGCACGTATACAATCAAGGAGAGCTTGAGAAGATTCATAAATTAGGACACTTGCACAATGCAAAAGCTTTAGCCAATGGGAGAAAACCAACTAAAAAGCAAGCTAAGATATTTGCACTTCCTTAATACCCACCATTAAGTAGGAACCATAAACAAGCTTGGGCAAGGAGGAGATGCACGTGCAAAACAAGACAGCCAAGGAAAAGTGTGGAATTTTCATGATTTAGGCCACTTGGAACATGAAGAATGGCTAGCCAATGAAAAACTAACCACATGGAAAGTTATTAATCATCATCCTTGGATATTTTAAGCTTAACACCTTGTAAAAGAAGTGTAGGACCGAAAGTGGGCAGCTCCAAGAGAGAACTTGGTCATGCAAAAATTCTACCAAAAGCCTTCCATTTTATTTTCTTCTAAATCACCTTTTACCTAAAAACAAAACCAAGGTCTAAAAGCTTGAGAGTTCACGTGAAGAATAGCAACTAGGAGTAAGGATTCTTCAATTCCAAATAAAGAGAAGTTGTCCAAAATCATTAGGAGCATGGGGCTGTCCAAGAATTGAAAAAGATAATGGGGAAGTTTATGATGAACTAGGTTTGAATATTAAGTTTCTTAATCATTTCTATAATAATTATGTCTTGAACCTTAGGTGTTTGATGAATTGTCTTCAAGAGCTTGAATGGTTATTTGTTGAAGTAACTTGGTTTAAATCAAGGAATGGGTATTGGATAATCAATTTGAATCTAATTCAATAAAGGAAAGTTAAAAGAAATCAAAAGGTAGAGGTAGTATAGCTGTCTTTAAGAAAGTAGTTGTTTAAATTATTTAATAGAATATGTCGTTATAAACCTTGATGTGGGTTAGAATTCTTCTATGTTTCTATGTTGGATTTGATGATTAGAAGTTAGTTAAAAACATGTTTATTTATTCTTAGAAGTATGTTAAATTTTAAAGATTAAGGTTTAGGTAGTTTTATTTGAAGAATTCTATGATTTCAAGTTGCACACCATGTGTTTGATAATTGGTCACAATGAAGAAAATATGTTTCAAAGTTGTTGGTTTGAATCTTTATTGTTGGATATGAAGTATATTTGCATAACTGAAGGCTTTAAACAAATAATGGTGTATTCTTACATGTGTTATTGAATGTTTCCATAAATTCACACCAAGTGTTTGATAAAAGGTCTCAAAGAAATAAAATTGGTTATGAGGTGAAATTAGTGTGATTTGTGTATGGTTTATAAAGTTTCATGTGGTTGTTAGACAAAGGTGTATATATATTGTTAAATAAACTTATTCCATGAATTGTGAAGTTGACATATATAAAGCATATGTGGTTGAGTAATTTTGTATAATTTGATAAAGAATTAACATGTTGCTTGGTGGTGTTATGCTTTTGATGTTGAGAAATAAATTAAGAATTGTATTATGTTGATGAAATATTGGAATCCTTGGGTTGTTAAAGATACTGTGATTATTTATGGATTCCAAGAGTGGTGTTGAATGGTGGCTATATGCTTAGATGTTGAATAAAGCTTTATGTACTGGTAAAAATAAGCTTTATGTGTTGTTCTAAAAAGCATATGCCATGAGTTGTAAAGATGTTTAAAGACTTGATAAAATGAATCATTCATGCATTTCATACGCATATGCCTGGCGGGGGTTAATCCGTGGAGTTATGCCTGGCGGGGGCTAATCCATGGAGTTGTTTGTCAGATAGCTAAACCGAGTCCATGCGTTCAGAGGTGTTGAACTGGGGGGTAGTGTGTTTCAGGGAGGACCACACCACCATGATGATCACATAGGTGGAGGTGACATTCCTACGCACCCCTGCCCTACCCCGATTGAATGGATAGGTGTGACACTGGGATGGGGCTATCTTGACTGTGGCCACTGATGATGATTTAATGATAACCTGAGATCTCAGTCATGCATCATATAAAAAGATAAGCATGCATCTCATGCATCACATGATGGGTATTTGTATGTTGTTCGGTATACTGTATGTGTTGTGTGATCTTTGTGGAAAATAAGGAACACTCACATTTAACCAAGAGGGGGGGTGAATTGGTTAAATTTGAGAATTTAAAATTTCTTTGTTCAATATCAGAGTTTGAAATCAGAGTTAAAATGCCCTTTGGAACTTTATCACAAAACCAAATGAATATCTTTATCCAATAACAATCCAAGACTTGTTATGCGCAAATTTAAACACACAAAATAGAGTTCACATAAGAAATAATAAAGACTGCAGAATATAAATCAAGAAATAGGATTTATACTGGTTCACCTCAATACCTTTGAGGCTACATCCAGTTTCTTCTACTCAACACTAGAGTAGAGTTCCACTATTGCAAATATTTTTCTTACAAGTAATTACAACCTTCTCTTCCTCAACCCTAGAAGAAGTTCAGAGATCTAAAACTCTATTAGATCCTTAGAAGCCAAACCCACACTGAGAAACCTACTCAGTTGTACTTGGAGAAACCCTATCTCCCTTGCAAGAAAACCCACTTACAATATAATCAACAAAATACAAAGTTACTGCAGAAAACAAAACACCCACAAAGAGTTAGGAAAGAATTCACCTGATGATCCAAGATTGAAATGCATGTGAATGATAAACCTCAAGTTAAATGCAAACTAATGATGCAAAAAGCTTTCCTAAAGCCTTTGTGACAGAACAAGCTTGCTTCACTAACAATCTTAGTGATCCATTAATGAATCAATGGAAGCAATGCTCAAAGAACCCAGATGAAGCCTTTGTAAAGCCTTAGAAACCTTTAGACAATGCTCAGAATTCGTAAAAATCAATTCAGTAATTATCTCTGTTAGTTGTGTATCACAAAAGGCAAAGGGTCTTATTTATAGTTAATTTAGTAACAGATTTAATCGATTAAATGCGCTCCTCACGCTCTTGTAATCAATTAAAACGTTTAATGCAGGATCGGGATTTCAAATAACGGGTGAAATAATCGATTAACCCGAGGCGTAATCGATTAAACCAGACTGGGCAACAATCCTGATTGTGAACTGTAATCGATTACATTCAATTGTAATCGATTAATCCAGACCTATGCTAAAATCATGTTTGTGAAGAATAATCGATTACATCCATTGGTAATCGATTAAAGCAGAGTGACTGAGTTTTCCAGATAAGCATGTAATCGATTACAACATTATGGTAATCGATTAAAACAGTCACAAGGCCAAATTCTAAGTATGTTGTGTTGCGTGTAATCGATTAATCCAATAAGGTAATCGATTAAAGTGTTCATGTTTGATTTTCCAGAAAGCTTATGAACAAAATTATCGATTATGATAAGCCAGTAATCGATTAACACGACTATACACTGTTTTATTTTAAAAACACCTAACTTTTTGTTATGTTTCAAACCAATTACTTAGCTTCTTTATGATGCAATGCTTAAATGATATATGAATGATATGTAATCAAAGCTTGGATCATCATGATGCTTTCAATCCTTTTTACATTAAATCACAAACTACATCTCCAAAGCTTGAGCCATGTTGAAAGCCAAAACTTCCAAGTCTTGAACCTTGGTTGAATCTTCACTTGATCTTCATTCAGCTCCCCCTCAAATCAACAATTATCTCAAGATTTGATGAAGAACCTAATGGGTATAGCAAGATGGATACACATAGGGAGATGCTGCATGACCCACACATGAGACTTAGGAATAGATTGGGTACTGGACCCATGACTCCTGAGGATTCCTCCATTACATCATCACTTATGTGGTTACTCCAAGGGCTACCAATCATGCCCAAGCAACAGATGAAGACCTTTAGTTGGTCTATGGGTTGAAGAATAACATACCCATGAACTGGGTGCTTATTTTTGAAGAAATGATGCTTAAATCTAAGAGGCTAGTTAACTATCCATTCCCTTACCCAGTGTTGGTCTCTAGATTTACTGACCACTTCAACATAGATGTTGAAAATGAAGTGGTTGATGATACCAACTCATCCAACAGCCTGATCAAGGAAAAACACCTCACTAAAATGGGAATGAGGAAAACTCCTGATGGGTGGATCATGGTTGAAGTGACTGCTGATTCAGAAGATGAGGAAAGGAATCCTCAACAGCCTATCTATTCTCAGTTTGAGTCCTTGATGTTGGAGAAGATGAACACCATGCTTAAAATCCAAGAGGACTTCAAAGCTGAGACTCATGAAGCTTTAGAAGATATTTGGGAAAGGCTAGATTCCATAGAAGCAAACATGAATGATAATGCTTCTGTAGATTTCTAGATTTATGTGTTTGCTTTTAAGTTTTATGTTTTTTTTATGTATTTGAACTTTGGTTATTTTAAAATCTCAATTTGTACTGGCTTCCTATGCTTAATATAATGTTTTTGGTTAATTATCCGATGTGCCTTAAATGTTTTTGTCTTTTAACAAGCCAAATAGGGGGAGAATTGCTTGATTAAGGGGGAAAATTGAATAATTATACATGCCCTGGATTATACTCTGTTTACCCCTGTTTTGTGTTTCATTTTTGCCAAAAATTTGAATTGAATGAATGCTGAAATTTAGGGGGAGATGTAACGTTCAAAGGAAGCTAATCAATACATCTGACTTGTAATTGAATGTTACTTGGATCACAAATGCTTTTAACACTTGTTCTTGGCAAAGGCATTGAAAATTTTTCAGGTTTGCAAAGCTTGAGGTTTTTCAAATTGATTCAATAATTAATTCCAAGCCTTACTGTTAATTAACTAAAGATTTGACATGTTTAAAGCCAAAAAAAGGGAGATTGTTGGTTTAAAAAGTGGAATCACTTGAAGAATGGAAAATGGATCAAGTTTGGTTTTGTGCTTCCAACATGCCTTGAAGCCTTAAAAATCAATTTGTGATTAATGTAAAAGGAAGAAGCACTTTCTGATGATCCAAGTGCATAACATTCATATCATTCATTGAGTTAATTAGATTGAGTTTTAAAATAGACAAGTATTTGATAAATTAGTTAAGTTTTATCATAAGTTTTTGGAAAAATAAGTTTTTACTGACCTAATCGATTACACTAAGATAAGAATTGATTATTTTGTTCTTTGTGCTTTCTGGAAAACTTTTCAAGAACAATGTAATCGATTACGTATCGGATTAATCGATTATTTTACCTATGCTTTCTTATAAATTGCTTTGATGAATACTTTAATCGATTACCAACAATTAGTAATCGATTACAAAGGCTAAATAGAAAAACTCATGTCTCTGCCTTAATCGATTACCAAAGATAGTAATTGATTACATCATATGCCTATGGTTAACATGTTTTGCTGCATTAATTGATTACCAAATGTAGTAATTGATTACATAGTTCAAAATGATTTATGAAGCTTCCTAGCTTAATTGATTACCAGAATCCGTAATCGATTATATAATGTATTTCAAAATGTGGAGCTTCCTGTCTTAATCGATTACAAGACGGGATAATCGATTATTCTGTTCGTTGCTCAAACCCAGAACTTCTGTTGAACAGTTTAATCGATTACAGTCTTGAAATAATCGATTACATATGTAAAATAATCGATTACAGAAGCGTATGTAATCGATTACTGATAGTTAGAAAAATCTGTTATAAATAGAATCCTTGCTCAGCTGTTTCACTAACTTGATCAATTCGTATTCTGAGCATTCTAAGGCTTTCTAAACATTCTTTTAGTGGTTTTTCTAGGTTCATTGAGTTCTTGCATTCACAAAACTCTTATGGGTTGTTAAGTGATTAGTGAAGCAAGAAATTCTTTTTCAAAGCGTAAGGAAAGTGATGTTTTGAGTTTGTATTCATTCTTCAATCTGGTGAAATCATTCATATGCATATTTTCATTGGATCATCAGGTGACTTCTTTCCTTAATCTTTGAATTTGTAATTCTGTTTTGAATTTTTGTGTTGGTTTGTCTATTGTAAATGAGTTTCTTGCTTGTAATCTAGAGATAGAGTTTCTCTAAGGGATTTGTTGAGTAGTGTTCTCAGTGGGTTGTCTCTAATAATCTAATAGTGTTTTAGATTTATGAACTTTATCTAGGGTTGATAAAGAGAGACTTTGTAATAACTTGTAAGAACTGAAATTTGCAATAGTGGAACTCCATTCTAGTGTTGAGTGGAAGAAAACTGGATGTAGCTTCATAGTGTTTGAAGTGAACCAGTATAAATCTTTGTGTGTTGTTCATATTCTTTGTATTGGTTATATTTTGTCTTTCTTGATTGTGAATTCTTGTTATCAACCAAGTTCTTGAGCTATTACATATCTTGGGTTGAGCATTAGATTGAATAAAGGTTCTTGGTTGCAAAGTGATAAAGATCCAAAAGGGAAAAACTCTGATTTTGTTCAAGAAAATTTTTGAATTACCAAACCTAACCAATTCACCCCCCTATTGGTTAAGTGTGAAGTGTTCCCATATTTTATACAAAAGACATCCTAGTGTAGGCAAATGTGTCAAATGGACAGGTGAATGTGGTCTTGTGTTGGTCCTCTGGTGCAATATGAATTTTCATGTAACCTGAAATACCATCAAGAAAGCAATAATGTAATTTACCTGCCAACCTCTCCAGATCCTGGTCAATGAAGGGGAGAGGGAAATGGTCCTTGCAAGTTGCCTGGTTAAGTCTCCTGTAGTCAATGCAAACTCGCCAACTGTTGGCTACTCTAGCCGGAATCAACTCATTATCCTGGTTTTTCACAACAGTGATACCCGACTTCTTAGGGACTACTTGGATAGGTGAAACCCAAGTGCTATCTGAAATGGGATAGATGATCCCTGCAGCTAGTAACTTCATCACTTCCTTCTTCACCACATCAAGAATAGGGGGATTCAGCCTCATTTATGGTTGCCTCACCGACCAAGAATCATTCTCCAAGAGTATCTGATGCATGCAAATGGAAGGATTTATTCCAGGAAGGTCAGCAAGTGTCCATCCAATGGCCTTTTTGTGGCCTCTTAAAACATGTAACAACTTATCTTCATGCTCAAGTGAGAGACTGCTAGATATGATGACTAGAAGCTTCTAAGCATCATCTAAATATGCATATTTAAGGTGTTCATGTAGTGACTTCAGCTCTAAGGATGCTGACTGAAAGGTGGAAGACAAGGAAAGATTGGTGGTTGAGGGAAGGAAGATAGGAGAATCAACACTTGTATCTTTACCTATAATTCAATCAGAGTGAAGGGCGGAGGAAATCTCCACACAAATACTACACACAATAGCAGAATCATCATCATAAGTACAATTGCAAGAACCAAGACCAAAATCAGAAAGTAAATCTGTACAAATATCTACACTATTTACTGCAACATCAGTTATATCAACAAGAAAGATAGAATGCTCCTCTACAAGATGTCTCACGGCCTCAAAAATGTTGAACTGGACAACATCATCACCAAACTCCATGGAAAGAGTTCCTGCATGCACATCAATTTTGGTCTTGATTGTCATCAAGAATGGTCTCCCTTGGATTAATGTGGAACCATGGCTGGAAGACTCATTCTCCATATCCAAAATATCAAAATTTGCAGGAAAAATCAAATCATTAACTCGCACCAACACATCTTCAATAAGTTCAAGTGGAAGCGCAACACTCCTGTTGGCTAAGTGAATGACAACACTAGTGAGTTTCAAATCACCAAGATGTAGTGATTTGTAAACTGTTGTGGGCATGACATTAATTGAGACTCCAAGGTCAAGCATGACATCAGTAAAAGTACCATCTCCAATGGTGCAAAGGACAATGAAAGTGATAGGATCTTTGCACTTCTATGGCAAGATGGATAGTGGGATGGCAAGAATAGTTTTGCCCTATAAGTGCAAAAACATTTATGCACATCTTTACTTGCTCATTTCCCTTCAGCTTCCTCTTATGGGTGGGTGCAAAAATCCTTTAAGAACTTTGTATATTTTGGAATCTATTTGATGGCATCCAAGAGGGGGAATATTTACTTCCACACTCCTGAAAGTCTCAAGCAGATCAAAATCAACCTCCACTTTCTTTGTAGGAATGGATCTAGAAGGAAAAGGTAGCAGAATTTGTTTAGGTGCAGAATATGTTTTGGCACTATCATCAATTTTTCTTTGGATTAATAACTGGTTGTGCTGGAATGTTGCCAGAACCTTGCTGTTGCATCTAGTTGATAGTTGTAGCTAACTGTCCAATCTGAGTCTGCAGGTCTTGGATGGTGGCACTGACATCTTGTTGAAACTGAATGTTGGTGGTTGCCATTTGCTTCATTAGGTCCTCCAAGGAAGGTCCAGAACTGCTCTGCACAGGTTGTGCTGGTGTAGGTGCAGGTTGCTAGAATTGTGGCTGTTGTCTGAATAGGGCACGTTGGTATTTGCTGTTGAAGGGTTGATATTGTTGTTGTTGAGGTCTGAATGGTTGTTGTTGTTGTTGTTGTTGTTGTTGTTGTTGTTGTTGTTATGGACCGAGACCATACATCAAATTCGGGTGATCTCTCCAACAAGGATTATAAGTGTTGGAGTAAGGATTATATTATTGTTAAGGTCTAAATGGATGTCCAGATTGTGTGGCAGAAACTTTAGCAGCTTGTTCTATTTCTTGGACAGTGGGTCATGATTCTATTTGATGATCAGGTGCACAACAGATACCACACAACCTTGGTTGATTGGCGGCCATCACATTCTGTTGTTTACCAATAACAATTTGTCTCACAAGGAATGTCAATTCTGTTAGCTTATTCTCCAACCTTTGGTTATCAACAACCATAGAAACATAAACTTCATTTGCAATAGCCTTGGATGTTGCAGTGCCTCTAGTACCAAATTGTTGATAATTGGCTGCCATTTAGAAATCAACTATCTTGCAGCAAGAGGAGTCTTGTCCATCAAAGCGCCTCCACTGGTTGCATCAATCATACTCCTATCCATCAACATCAAGCCTACATAAAAATATTGAATCAATAATTGCTCACTGATTTGATGGTGAGGACAGGTAGCACATGTAACGCCCTGAAATTTTGATAACTGAAAGTAGATATTTGATGCATTTCTTGTGTTATTTGATTATTTGATTAGTTTATATTAGTTGAAATGTTATGTGGATTATCCATGTGCAATTGCTTGGTATAGTGTCAAGTTACGCGGAGTTTGTTTGAGCGACATTGAATTGTGTTATTCTGAGTTTGACCCGAAAACCTATTTTAGTAAAATCATCATGTTTGATTGGTTAACCGTTGGATCTCATTAAAGTGTTAAAGATGGGTTCCTAACCCACATATGTAACTTTTGACCATTGGGATTGTCAAAATAATGCATGGAGTGCGAGATATTAATTTTTCACTGAAGCAGAAATTCTAGAATCTGGTCAGCTTACCCAGGCGAATTTTGCAAGCACTTTTGCTCGCCTGGGCGAGTCAAGGTGGTGTTAAATAGATATTTAAGCTTCCAAATCATGAAAATTGAGACTTTTCTTCCTCCCAACAGCCAAGCCACCTCCCACCATCATCCTCCCACAACCACTGAAGACCATCATGAGGCACCGCCGCTTGCTGTTGGACCAACGTACGAATAAGAACACTTTGATCGGAGCAGAATCTTCAAAACTCAACTCGAGGATCCGATAGAGAACGAAGCCTCCAATCCTCCTTTCTTGGTTTCCTTGAGGTAATCTTAGTTTCCTTTGTCTTCTTCTAGCTAGTTTAAGCCTCTCTTGATGTCTCTTATGATTCGGGTAACGTTATTGGCTGTTTCTATACTTCCTTTGAAAATCCTTTGAAAATGAGATGTTGTAAAAGTCTCCTTTTTATGAAACTGATGTCATTTTCGTGATCCTTGTTGAACCCTGGTCACATTTGTGTGATCGGAATTTCAAAATGATGTCTTTTGATGTGGACTCCCAAAACACCATTTTAGCCTCTCTTTAAATTTGAGTTGGTATTTGACCCCGAATGCTAACGTTAGTCTTGTGTATGAAATCTATGCTAAATTATCTTCAATTTGGTATATAGAGCTCCGCGTTTGGGCCAAAGCACGAGAACTTGAGAGATCCCAAAATGATATTTCAAAGAGCTAGCATAGGGATATAGATAGGTAAGAGGAGTTTATTACCTGGTTACAGTTTTGATACCATAGTTGGGGGTCAAGGAGTCCAACTATGAAGATAACTGCTTGTTCCTGCTGTGTGCTGGTTTTCAAGAAAAACTATGTTTTCAACTAATAGGATGCGATGTATTTATGATTGATGTGTGTTTGTTCCTGTGTGTGCTCGTTTTCAAGAAAAACTATTTTTAACTAATGGGATACGATGAACTGGCCTGTTAATGGACAAAACTGTGAATGATATTATTATTGTGATGATTGGATTTTTGGAAAAAGTCTTAATTACAGAGGAGACTCTGCCCAAAATTTTATAATATGTTTTCCTATTGAATTCTTTAAGTTTTCTATATTGTAATCTTCCTCTTTGATTTAGAATTTTCCTAAAATACCAATTTTGTGGTAATATGGATTGTAGATGAATGAGGTGATATTGATGTCATTGATAATGTTGAAATGAGATGTTATTGATGTGTTGGTGATGATTGAATGGGATAATGATGATGTACAAATGAAATAATGTTGATGTAGTTGGTATGTATGATGATGAAATTGAAAACAATAGGAATACCCTCAATAACCAAGATGGGGGTGAATTAGTTTGATCTTAGTATTTAAAAAAATTATTTATAAAATCAGAGTTAAAGGATCTTAATCACTTTTAAACCAAAAATGCTTTTAATCAATCGAATCACTCAGCTCAAGAAATCAATAGCTCAAAACAGAACTTGTTGAGTAATGATAATAATACCAAGAACAAATGAATAAGATAACTGATAGAGATGAAGGAAGGTAACGACTCGCCTCGTTGCTACGACATTACAAACTCTAGTCGTGTAAATTTCAAATTTTAATTAAAACTCCATTAATCTGATTATGAAAATGGCAGTAAGTTTTTTTTCCGCAATAATACCATTATTATACACACGATACAATTATATAATTAAATACACATGTATGCTTATATTAAACCAGTACATATCATTTACATGTCAACACTTAATTTGATTTTACATATATTTACACCTGGAATCTTACATGACCAACAAAAAGAATCGAAAAACTAACCAAGAAAGAGTCGATTAACAAAACACAACTCTCTCCTAAAAAAAATTCCAACGTCATCATGTCGGCTCCAACAAAAGAATCTCCCTCCAAGGTCACCTACTGCTGCTCATCTGCTTCCACAAACGAAATTTTGCGATCATCACAGGTACCAACCACATGGTACAACAAATGCAAGGGTGAGTTTATTATATAAAACCAACAAACATCAGATAGTAGCAATTGGGAAGAAAACAACATTACCCACCACAATCATTAGCAAAAATCCATGATTCCAGTACACACTCAACAAACCAATCATCCAATGCATTTCACAACTCAAACAATCATGCATAGAATGATGCATGCACCTGACTCATCTATCAGCATGCAATGTTGTACTGTAACCACCACTTCACTCTTTCATTTTATTCGTATTTATTTTATTTGCAGCGGATAATTTATTTTAAAAAGACCAATGATTAATTGAAAATAAGTGAAGTTTTGAAAATGATTTTGAAATAAAGGTTTCATAGTAAATCTTATTGGATTTATCCACAAGTAGATTAGAAAACATAAAAGGCTATGTCATAACATTAA
>PYAF01002674.1:13192-26923 GCA_007407185.1 Glycine tomentella | reverse complement strand
TGCTTGCTTTAAATTTACAGAAGCTCCGGAATGTCACGAATGCTAGCAAAATAAAAAGGAAAGTTGGATGAATCTTCGAGAATCATAAATGCTAAATGCGAAATATAAACTAACTAGATTAGGGCAAATTTTTATAAATATTCTTAGTTAAAACACAAGATAAGTGCCTTAAATGTAATCCAAATTTCACTAAGATATGGCACTTATCACTTGGTCAGCCTGTCCACAATCACCCAGATGGAATCACATCCACTCTGAGTCCTCGGTAACCCTACCACGAAGTCCATGGAAATGCTATCCTATTTCCATTCAGGAATCTGCAAGGGCTGAAGCAGACCAGACGGTCTCTAATGATCAATCTTCACCTTCTTACAGAGACCACGCCAAAGTTTCAAGGTCTGGAGGGGAATTCGACGAAGGGAGGAAACATGAGCATTAATGATTTGGTGGAATATGGGGAATTAGCAAAATTTGCGGAGTTGGCAAATAACATAAACCATTACATTAGTGATTATTGTAAGGGTGTTTTTGGCCCATGGATGCTTAAAAAGGGGAATCATGGTAAATTTAAATCAAATCTCCCATGATCAAATTTTATTGGTGGTACCATTATTAAAGAGGATATTCATAATAATAAAGGAGGACGTGAGGTCAAAGTGGCACGTGGGTCTCATTTTGAAGCCCATGGAAGTAGAAAATGTGAGTGTGGGGACCAATGATAAGATGTAGGTTGTCAATTTTGGCTACCCTCCTGCAAACTTAAATGGATCTCGTAAAAAGGTGAAGAAGAATGTCGTTCCAAAAGCAGTGGTGAAAGAGAAGGTAGTCAAGATTGCGAAACCAACATTAAAGTTGAGGCACAATTAGAAAGTTGTTCCATATGCTACATCCTAAGCTAGGTTGCTATGTTGAGTGTTGACTTTGTAACATTCCAAAAATTTAAATATGTTAATTAGAGATAAAAAAATCTTCAAAAATGTTTGAAGAGAAATGACCATATTACCCTTTCTCTTGATGTGAGAATTACCATATTACCCTTGAAGTGGAAATTACAAAAATACCCTTGAGGTTAAAAATACGATAATGTCCTTAGATATTTTGGTTAATTTTTTGAAATAGAAATTATAATAATACCCCTGGAATAAGTGACAAATTACCAAAATAACCTTAGACATTTTGCCTTAGATATTTTTCTAGAAACTTAAGGTGCAAATTATAGAAATAACCCTAGGATGACAATTTACCAAATTACCCTTATTAACAGATAAACACCACAGGAAAACTAGGAGTACATATACTAACCGAAAATTTATGATTAGGTAAGCTAGAAAGATAAGTCTCTAAGTTTTATTACTCAATATAATAAATGCAAGCAAATAAACCTTACAATAAAAATGAAGGAAAATCGCATGAATATCTAAAGCTATCACGAGCTATAGTTTCAGACCATGTGATGATATGATGAGGAAAATAATCACATGAGAAACACCTGTTATGGTAGTGTGATACATGAAGGATAGGATAGAAGCTAATGGATCCAAATGACAAGTTTAGAAGTACACTTGGTTTAAATTAAAAGAAACAAAAAACATAAACCAAAGCATGCATGGGACGTGAGAATTGGAACAAAATAATTAAAATGGAAGTGCAAAATTATGTGTGTGAGCACGTGTACTTCCTAGAAATAGTATACATAATATGCAGTCATGTATAAAGCAAAGAAGAATCTAGCTCATCCAACAAGCATTCCACATACACCTCAAGCCATTTATGAAGGGAATCTTAGCTTTTTGCTTAGTAAGCATGCATTTAATGTAACGACCCACCTCGTCGCTGTAACACCCCGTATGCAACTGGTTCATTAACATTTATTTATGATCGTTAAGCACAACAATTAATTAATACTAATCAATCCAGAAGCGATAAACAAAATGACGTCATCATACGTCATCAACAATAACATCTTTACATTATGTATGGTAATTACATGCTTCATACAATCAGAGGACCAAAATAAGCCATATAATCCAGTAAAAGAATCTCAATAATGGCTGTACAAAATAAGGTACCATATACCCTGTCCTCTCAACATACATTAATATCTCTCAGATATACAAAATACACAAGAAGTACACTAACTATGCAATCATCCCCTCAAGGTACAAATACAGGCATAATCAAAAGAAATGAGCCAACATGATCTCAGAACCATATCAGAGCTCGGGCCTCTTGCCCTGAGATCCACCATCGCTCGCTAAGCATCACCTGTAAAATATAATCCCCACACACGGGGTGATATACAAATCTCAGTAAACTCAGGGTTCTTGGAGGTCTTTCCTCCCCCTGGTTTACTTCCATGGCACATAGTATTAAAATTGGCATCACATACACAATAGCCATTACGGCTCTCATACAACATATCACATGTATATCACAACACAGGTGTAACAATATATATACACATATCACATTGCCTGAGAAGGATCATCCACTGAAGGGCACATTCTCTCAGGACTTTTCGTTTCATTGCTTGAGAAAGATCATCCACTTAAGGGCACATTCTCTCAGGACTTACATGGACATCTATGGCACTTCCCAGGGAAGATCATCCACTTAAGGGCACATTTCCAAGGGAATCCATAGTAATCTATTCTACTGGCCAGAGAAATCTCATCAATCATACAACATATCATCACAATGTACATCATATACATGTTCTCAATAAAAGCAGTAACACACAATTTCAATACACATGCATCATGACATACAATAACCATCACTCCCTCGGAGTATGGTGGAACACAGTCAATGGAAAACACTCCCAAGAACAAAGAGCTTACCTGCTCTCAGTGCTACACCGGCTCTCTCGGCTTCGTGGTCACAACCACCAGTAGTCTCCATATCACGCCCTACATGAAGGCACACAAACAATCAATAACAGTTCTCAACCGTTAGAATAAAAAAAAACATTATTTCTTTCCATTTAAACCTCTTAGTCCTCTATCTTAAGGTTATCAGAACTAACCAAGTCACTAGAGTCTCCCAAAGACTCTGCATCAATGAATTCAGAGAATTTAACACTAAACAGGCCAAAACTCAAGGATTAACAATATGGCTAAAATGGTTACTTCAACACAATTTCACCGTTTATATAGCCTCTTGAGCACATATAGTACAAGCATCAAGGCTCATGCATGTCCTACAACCACCAATATAACCAACATTCTTTCTACACATGCATTTCTCAGAGCCAAAATCCAAAGTCCATAAAATCAATATTTCAAGGCTAATCCTTCATCACAACAACCTCCTGAGCATACTTTTCTAAAGGACCCAAGCCTAATTCCAACTCTAACTCAAATGGGTCACTATTCACCTCAAGAACAAATTCTCAAATGAACGGTAGAATTTGTGTTTCTTACCTCTAAAACGACATGGAAGGCTACTGGACAACTTATCCAAGCTTGGGTGTCCGCAAATCACCTCCTTTCCCCTCAAAATCGAAGTTTTGAAAAGTTCCCTAGAGAAAACGATCTCTCTGTTTGATGATTTTTAGGGAAAAATGATGAAGGATTCTAGCTCATAGGATTATTCCCTACAAGTTTCATGTTGGGTGTGAAGTGTTTTGATGAAGATATGAAGGCGTATGAAGCTTTGCCCCTTCAACAATGGCAGAAAACGTAGAAGGAAGAAGAAGAGGGAGGTTTTGTTGGCCAAAACGCGAAAATGGGCTTTTATAGACCCCCAGCCCGAGTCCTGACGCTAGCGGCACCATTCTAGCGCTATCGGCGCCAGACTATAGAGAAAATTGGCTTTTGACGTGCCTCTCGCGCTACCGACGCCGTTAATGGCGCTACTGGCACCATTTTCAAGTGTATATGGTGCTGACAGTGCTACTCTGGCGCTAGATTCCAGTGAGAAATGGCCTTCTGCTGCCATCTCACGCTATCGGCGGTCAATCTCACGCTATCAGCGCCAGACTCCGTTTGTCGCTAAATCCGTCGCTAATTCCATCACTAATGCTTTTGCGACAGAATTTTATAAATTTGAACTTCTCTTTCTTTCTTTCTTTTATTTAGCCTTGGTCATTATAGTTGCTATGATATCACTAATTCTTAATCGTGCATATTTCAATTTTTAATAAAACTTCATTAATTTGATTATGAAAATGATAGTAAATTTTTCGCGATAATACAATTATCATACAAATATTACAATTACATATTTAAACACATTGTACATATATATTAAATCAGTACATGTCATCAACATGTTAGCATTTCCTTTAGCTTTACATGTATATACACCTGAAATTACATATTAACAAAACACAACTCTTTCTCCAAAAAGAAATCCAACTTCATCACGTCGGTTTGGCGGCTCCAACCAAAAAGAAGATCTGCCTCCAAAGTCACCTACTGCTGTTCATCTGCTCCCACGAACGAAAGTCCACGATCATCACAGGTACGAACCACACGGTACAAATGCAAGAGTGAGTTTCTTATATATAAAAAAAATCAACAAATATCAGATAGAAGCAATTGGGAAGGAAACAACATTACCCACCACAATCATTAAGAAAAATCCATGATTTCAATACATACTCAACAAACCAATCATCCAATGCATTTCATAACTAAAACAATCATGCATAGAATGATGCATGCACCTGACTCATCTATCAGCATGCAATGTGGTACCATCTACCGGAAATAGCCTCTCATAGGAAAAATGATTGACAGCCTATCAGGTCACCCTGTTTACACTGGCCATTCCCCTACCCGGTGATCAGCCAGCGTTGCAAGGGAATTCCAAACCTGATGACCCCTTAGTACCCGCATTCTCAGCCCACTGAAACCCACAGGTACGCGCATGCCTTCATTCTATTTTCACACATACAAATGAAGTATGAAACATGGGCATCATCAATGCATGACCCGGCTAGGAACAAATCCTTCCTCGCAAGGGTAACCCGTCATGCACCCCATGTACGTACGTAACACACCAATGTCGGCTCACTGATGCACTGACCATGGATAGCTAGGCATCAAAATTTTAAACAATCTATTTCTCTCTTGGGATGCTTAAAATTTGTAAAGCCACCCTCACAAGGTTATCCAACCAGTCAATGCACCCCACGTGGACATATACCGCATACAATCATGGCACCATCAATGTATGACCTGGCTAGGAACAAATCCTTCCTCGCAAGGCTAACTCGTCATACACCCCCATGGGTATCCATGTATATCCACACGCAATGACATTGTTCACATCAACATTACCTCTCATCAATGTCATTATCAACCTCAACATCACATCATCTCAATATCATCATCATGCATATCAATATCATATCATTTGAACATCATCAACTACATCAACACCATCTCATCAACTACATCAATGGCATCTCAATTTCAATATCATCAATGACATCACAAGCAATCACATTTCACATCTATACATAATACATATGCATGAGATTCACATTCCCAGGGTCTTCAGACAACCCAAAGTTCATACATTCACAATTCATCATATCACAAGACTGATATTTTTAGGAAAATTCTAAATTAGAGAGGAGGGCTATAATATACAAAACACACTCTTATGCCCATTTAAAAATTTAATAAAAAATTCAATAGGAAAACATATTATAAAATTTTGGGCAGAGTCTCCTCTGTAAGTAAGACTTTTCCCAAAAATCCAATCATTACAACAACAATATCAATCACAGTTTTATCCATCAACAAGCCAATTCATTGCATCTTATTAGTTTAAAAAACTTAGTTTTTCTTGAAAATGAGTACACACAGGAATAAACACACATCAATCATGAATACATCGCATCCCATTAGTTGAAAACTTAGTTTTTCTTGAAAACCAGTACACAGCAGGGACAGACAGATATCCTTATAGTTGGACTCCCTGGCCCCCAACTATGGTACCAAAACTATAACTAAATAATAAACTCCTCTTACCTAACTAGGGGTTCTTCTTGTTACAGCCTAGCGGTGTTGTTTCGTGATCCTTCGAATAAGCGTGCTTGTCCGAACATAGAGCTTTATATACCAAATTGAAGATAATTTAGTATAGATTTCAAAAACAAGGCTAACATTAGCATTTAGGGTCAAATACCCACTCAAATTTAAAAAGAGGCTAAAATGGTGTTTTAGGAGTCCACATCAAAAGACATCATTTTGAAATTCCGACCACACCAATGTGACCAGGGTTCAATAAGGATCACAGAAATGTCATCAGTTTCATAAAAAGGAGACTTTTACAACATCTCATTTTCAAAGGGTTTTCAAAGGAAGTATAGAAACAACCAATAACAGTACCCGAATCACAAGAGATATCAAGATAGACTTAAACTAGCTAGAAGAAGACAAAAGAAATAAAGATTACCTCAAGGAAATCAAGAAAGGAGGATTGGGAGCTCCGTTCTCTATCGAAACTTTGAGAAAATTTTCGAAGATTCCGCTCCGATTAAAAGGTTCTTCACCGTGACGGGATCTCATGGCAAGCAACGGCGGTCCATGGTGGTTTCCGGTGGCTGTGGGTGGTGGAGGATGATGGAGGGAGGTTAGGGATGGCTTGTGGGAGGAAAAATCCTCCATTTTCGTGACTTGGAAGCTCAAAAACGTATTCAGCACCGCCTCCACTCGCCCAGGTGAGCAAAAATGCCTGCAAAACTCGCCTGGGCGAGCTGACCCAATTCTAGAATTTTTCCACTTTAGTGAAAAATTAATTTCTCACGTTCCAGATATTATTTTTACAATCCCAACTGTCAAATGTTACATATATGGGTTAGGAACCTGTCTTCAAAATATTAATGCAATCCAACAGTTAACCTATCCATGGTGATTTTACTGAAATAGGTTTTTGGGTCAAACTCAAAATCACTCAATTACAACGCAACTCGAACAAACTTCACATACTTGACATTTACACAAAGCAATGGCACATGGATAATTCACATAACATTTCAACTAATCCTAATTAATAAATAATTCAAATAATACAAGGAATACATCACAAATATATTTTAAGTTATCAAAATTTCAGGATGTTACATTTAATGCATAAGAATTTAAAATATCTTTAGGTCATGATTACTTGGTTACATTAGAACCAAACTAAGGTCTAACTAGATTACATCCTAACTAATTCTTTTACATCCTAACTAATTATTACACTATAAATACCTACTTGCTTTAAAAATATGCACACTAATGGTAGCTCCTTCTCAACCTCAGGTTCACTTTCTCATATCTTTTCACTTTGCTTTCATCTTTCTTTCTTCTTCTTAACTTAACATCGTAGCCTTCACCAAATTTACCTATCATATACTCATCCAAAATCTTCCATTAGAAGATAGCAACTTTACTTTTCAAGTTCTTGAAGAATTCCAACCAAATATTTTGGTAAGTATTGGTGTTGAAACTCGAAATATTTTGAGCTGAATTTTATATTGTTTTTTAAAATTTTATATCTCCCTCTATACTTAACCAAACAAGGTGTTTGACTACTTATTTTAAATATTAGGATGTCCTCTATTTTATCCTAAAATATGGGACCAAACTGAGTAGTTAAGCATGCTCAAAATTTATTTGAACACATGATATCCAAAACTATTCACACACTACTACACAACGTGCCTTTTATGACACAAGTACAAGGACAGTTGTGTGTAAACCGTCTTTGTTGTCGAAATTCAAAAATGATTTTTCCAAAACTGTCTTTGATTGAGAGTGTCAATTTTTAATGACTCGTGCCCTAGCAGCTCCTGCCTCTCTCACCCCGTTTGACAATATCAAGTCGATTGCGCCCCATCCCACTATGTCTCTTTACTCCAACACAATCAACGTGTTTGCTCCCGTCTACCACTATGTCTGCTCAGTCCGACACCATCACCATGGTTGCTCCCCTTTAGCACGCTTTCCATTTACTGTGCCTCTGGCAGTGCCAGCACTTACCTCTGTCACCGTGGAAGCCGCCATTGTAGTCTTAGGGTCGATTGGGCATAATTCTCTGCTGCAATTGGTAGTCTCATTCTATTTTGTTTCTTTCTTGATATAATGTGGTTCTGTATGTTTCAGAAAAGATAATTTCTACTGCTGTATAGTTTAATTTATATTGCCATATCAAATAGAACAAGAAATGTAAATTACCCTGTAGTATTCTACTTTGAAGGCACAATAATTTTAGAGAAGGTAATTTCTACTGTTGTATAGTTTAATTTATACTTCCTTGTAATAAAGGATTGAATCTTTTGAGTAAATTGCATTTTCTTTCCCTCTGGGTGCTTAACAGGTGAATGATTCTACATACAATGATGAAGGAAGACTATTTGATTTGCCTGATGGCCTTATCCATTTGACGGTGAACCTAGTAGAAATTTTGGTGGATATATGTTACCAGTTAGGATCTGATAGAGGACTATCCAAGGATCATGAAGTTCTAGAAGCACTCCATGAATTGAAGGGTCCAATGACAACGTCCAAAGTCAAGCTTCTTCAAGGTCCATTACAAGCTCAATGTCAAGAAGGAGTTGAAGAACTTCCTTTGATTAGCTTGAAAGGACCCATGACAAGAGCTAGAACTCAAGCCCTTCAAGACCACATCAAAACTAACTTGTATCTTGTAGACAAGCATGAAGAAGCACACAACCTGTTTGTTGTAATCGATTACCACCTTTTTGTAATCGATTACTAAGCAAGTTCAGTTTATTGTAATCGATTACCATCTTTCTGTAATCGATTACACAGCACTGGAACACTCTATTTTAATCGATTACCATCTTTCTGTAATCAATTACACAGCGCTGGAACACTCTATTGTAATCGATTACCAACTTTCTGTAATCTATTACACAACACTAGAGCGCTCTGTTTTAATCGATTACAAGTCATATTAATTGATTATTTTCGGTTAGAATCGTAGTGCTTCGATTTTTTTGCAATGGGCCTTGGTATTACCAAAAATAGGCCTAAACTTACATTTTTAGGTTGTCATTAGAGGCTTAGCCATATAAATACTCAGACTATGCTATTTTTGGACAACTTTTGATTAATGAAATTAAGCATTTTGCTTGCATGGAGAGCTTAGCCTCTTGTTGGTTCTTGAGTGATGTATGTCTAAACCCATTAGACAAGAATTTTCCCAAATCTACCTTGCAATGAAACCCAATCTTCAAGCAACTTTCAAGAACACACAAGTTGTCCAAGTTTTCATGAAAATGTACGGCTGGACGCTTTCTTTAATGGCAGCAATGGAAGATGGAAGAGAGATTAGGGATAAAGATGGAAGACACCATGTAGAAGCTCTCCAATAAGTCTAGGAAGAATCACCACAATAGCTTTAAGCCATTGATAAAAAACAATATGTTCTTGCACAAGAACTTGAGAGAAACTCTCACAATAATTTTCAGAATTGTATTAATGAACCAAAGTTAGTTATATTCAGTTGTGGACAACTTATATGGGCCACAAAATTACACATAAAATGCACAAGAAATGACAATTCAAATGAAGCTTGAAGTGCAACAAAAGGAGCCTAAATGCAAGCTAAATGAAGCTTATGGTGCAAGCTTCCCTAAGTGACCCTTGGCTGTCCCAAATTCAAAATTGGTGCAGTATTTTTAGCTTCTAAGTGCAGCCAACAAGTTTACTAATTGCTAGACAAATTACACACAAGTGCACCTATACCTCTTTATCCAATTTCACTAAAAGGCCTTTTTATTTGTCTCAACTTAAGCTTCTAACAAGTGCTGGAATTTATTGAATTAAAATGGACTTGAGACATCAAAATCCAGTCCTTGTTCTCCTTGGATTGGTGTGCTTCCTCATTCTTGTCCAAGTTAGCCTTGATGTGGTCTTGAAGGGCTTGAGTTCTACCTTTTGTCATGGGTCCTTTAAAGCTCACCAAAGGAAGTGCTTCAAGCTCTCCTTCTAGAACTTTGGCTTGGAATGGACCTCCATCATCCCCTCCTTCTTGAAAGGAACTTGACCTCAAGTTTGCTTCCCCACTTGTACCTACATCATACAAAGCATGATGATTAACCATAAAAGAAGTGTTAGGTAAAGGCAATAAATCAAGAGGAGTTAAAGGATTAAAGCGATAAACAATTTCAAAAGGAGATAAGGAAGTAGTCTTGTGAACTACTCTATTGTAAGCAAACTCAATGTGAGGTAGACACTCCTCCCAAGTTCTCAAATTACCCTTGATGTAGCATCTAAGGAGTTGTCCCAATGTCAATATACCACCTCGGTTTGGTCATCTGTTTGTGGGTGACAAGTTGATGAAAACAAGAGTTTTGTACCAAGCTTACCCCACAAAGTCTTCCAAAAGTGGCTAAGGAACTTGTTGGATACAGGGGGAGCTTCATGAAGATTGGAAGTCTGTGGTACAAGATGAATTTTGTGCTTTCAACATGCTTGAAGACTTGGAATTTTATGTAAAAGGAAAGCTATCTGATTGATCCATGCATTCAGGCATTCACTTATTCATTCATTGATTCAACTAAGTGTTTTTCATGAAAATCAAACAAAGTTTTTAACATTTAACTAAGGTTTTAAATTTGATTCAAAAGGTTTTTGGAAAAATTGTTTTTATACTAATGTAATCGATTACCTATCGGAATAATTGATTATTTGACCTTTGCTTTCATATAAACTGCTTTGTTGAACACTTTAATCGATTACCAATATGTAGTAATCGATTACAAAGCTTTACATTGCTGTACATGATTTTAAGACTTTCTGGAAGAATCGATTACCAATAGGTAGTAATCGATTACATAGGCTTAACTAAAAAATTTGTCTTCCTGTCTTAATCGATTACCAAATGTCGTAATCGATTACATAGCTCATTCTGTTTTATAAAGCTTCCTGATTTAATCGATTACCAAATATCATAATCGATTACATAGTGTATTTTGATAATTTGAAGCTTGCTGTCTTAATCGATTACAAGACGGAATAATCGATTATTTTGCTCATTGCTCATGTCCAAAATCTTGTAGAACACTTTAATCGATTACAAGGTTATTTTAATCGATTACATGAGCGTTTTAATCGATTATTAGGCGCATTTAATCGATTATTGACAGTTACAAAAGTTTGTTATAAATAGAACCAAAACTCAACTTGTTTTGTAAGTTGTTCAATTCATATTCTGAGCATACACAAGCTTTCTAAACATGTTAAAAGTGATTTTATGAGTTTTATGATTTCTTGCATCAACTAAGACACTCATGGGTTTTTGAGTGATTCTTTAAAGCAAAAAGTTTCTTTCAAAGGTTAAGGAAGAAGAATGTTCTGAGTTTGTTTTTGTCCTTCAACCTGAATTGCTCATTCATATGCATGTCATTCATTAGATCATCAAGTTGTTTCTCTCCTTAACTCATTGATTGTAATTTTGTTTACAAATTTGTTGAGATTGGCTATTGTAATAGGATTCTTATAGCTTGGGACTAGAGAAAGGTTCTCTAGCATAAAGATTAGAGTAGTGTTCTTTGAATCTTTCTCCTTAGAAGTCTAATAGGGTTCTAGATTTCTGTTCTTTATCTAGGGTTGATAAAGTAGAGGTTCTTGTAAAAGCTTGTAAGAATATTTTATAATAGTGGAACTCTAATTCAGTGTGAATTAGAAGAAACTGGATGTAGCTTATGGTTTTGAAGTGAACGAGTATAAATTGCTTGTGTTCTTATTTCTATATCTCTATTATCATCTTATTCATTGATCTTTAATTCTTTGAATCATATTCATTGTTCAACAAGTTCTATTTTGATCTATTGAATTCTTGGGCTGAGCTATTTGATTGAGTAAAAGGTTTCTTGGTTTTGAAAGTGATAAAGATCTTGAAACTCTGATTTGAATTTGATTTTTAAAATACCAAGGTTCAACTAATTCACCCTCCCTCATGGTTGTTGTGAAGTATTCCTATTATTTTCAATTGGTATCAGAGCTGGTTCTTGAGAATTATTCAAGATCACTAGTTTTTCTTCAAAAAGGAAAATGAATACCTCACAAATAACCTTCAAGGAAGGTGCTTCTTTAAACAGACCTCCTATGTTTGAAGGGGAATATTTCAGTTTTTGAAAAAATAGAATGAAAATCTTTATTCAATCAAATGACCCAGGTGCTTGGAATGCTATAGAAAAGGGTCTTTTTATTCCAAAGAAAATTGTTGCCAATGAATTGATTCCCAAAGAATGGGATGAGATGATTGATGCTGAACAAAAGGTTGTCCAATATGATTTCAAAGCAAAAAATATGATCACCTCTGCACTTTCCTCTGATGAATTTTTTAGAACAGTGAGATGTACAAGTGCAAAAGAAATGTAGGAGATGCTGGAGATTACTCTTGAAGGAACTGAAGAAGTCAGGAGATCAAGGAAGCATGCATTGATCCATGAGTATGATATGTTCAAGATGAACACCAATGAGAGCATTTCTCAGCTGCAGACAAGATTCACTCATATAGTCAACCATCTATTGGGTCTTGGAAAGATCTTTGATACTGAAGAATTGAACATCAAAATTTTGAAGTGTCTAACAAGGCCTATGCAACCAAAGGTGACAACAATCAAGGAATCCAAAGATCTATCAAAGATGTCCATGGCTGCACTATTGGGTAAGCTACTTGAGTATGAGCTTGAAATGTCTCAACTAACTTGTAATGAAGATGCAGAAAAGAAAAACAGAAGCATTGCATTAAAAACTGCAACTTCAAAAGCTGAAAAAGAGGATGAAACAAGTGATGAGAAAGAAGAGGACAACATGAACTTAATTGTCAGAAAATTTAGCAAGTTCTTGAAGAAAAATAAGAACAAAAGGTTCACAAAGATCAGCAAGAACAACAACAACAACAACAACAACAACAACAACAACAACAACAACAATAGCAAAAAGAAGATTGACAACAATTTTACATGCTTTGAATGTGGAAAACCTAGCCACATCAAATCTGAGTGCTCAATCTACTTGAAAAAGCAACAAGGAGAGAACAAGATGAGGAAGGAAGGAAAATCTAAAAGAGCCTACATAGCTTGGGAAGATGATGAGTCAACTACTTCAGAATCTTCAACTGAAAATGAAGAAGCCAACATGTGTCTCACTTCAACAATCAATGAAGAAGATGATGATCTCTCATGTGATAGAACTGAGGTAAGTTCTGAATATGATCAAGCTATTAGTGTTTTCCATGAAATGCATGAAGAAGCCAGAAAACTTGCAATATCCAATAACAAGCTAAAAGGAAATCTCAGATGGCATGTTGCAAAGATTACTGAATTGCAAACATATATTTGCAACTTGAAAGAAGAAAATGAAAAACTTGTTTCAAGTTACAATTTGAATGGATGTGTATGTGCCTCTTCCTCTACAAGTGTTGACAAGTATAACTTGCTTCAAAAAGATTTTGATAATTAGAAAAAGAGTCAAGGAGAAATATTTATGACAAGTTTATCGAAATTGTAAGATAGGGCCTTGAAGCCCAAAGGCATGTGAGAAGAAAAAACAAAATTTTTCAAAGCGGAAACACACATACCATTCAAGAATCATTCTTTAGGACATAGATGTTACCTTGTTTATATTCGAAATTGATGATCAAGAATAGGCTTGAAGATACAAGCCCTCTAATGTTGATCCACACCACTTCTTGTCAAGACTCAAGAACACTTCTTGAATGCCACCAACAAACACCAAAGGAGGCAAGCTAGGC
>PYAF01002673.1:70484-83156 GCA_007407185.1 Glycine tomentella | reverse complement strand
TGAGATTTACGAATTGTAAGCAGTCAAAAACGCTCTGAGCCTTTATTAGTGATAATTCTGAGATTCTAAACACTTAGAAGCTTTACAAATTCACATGGGTTGGTGAATCAAGAAGAAAAAGCTTCATTGTTCATTCAAAGATTTAGGAAAGGAATGCATTGAGTTAGTAATCTGCTATTCAACCTGAATATCATTCATTCTTGGATTATCAGGTGATATCTTTCCTTGTTCTTTGAAAGTGTAAACTGTTCTTTGAATTGTTTGTAAAGATTTGTCTATTGTAAATGAGTTTCTTGCAAGTGTAGAGATAGTGTTTCTCTAGTTTTTGCTGAGTAGTGTTCTTGGCAAAGGGTTTTGGTCTCTAAAAGTCTAATAGGGTTTTAGACTTCTGAACTTTATCTAGGGTTGATAAAGAGAGACTTGTATAATTGCTTGTAAGGATATTTTTGCAATAGTGGAACTCTACTCTAGTGTTGAGTAGAAGAACTGGATGTAGCCTCATAGTGTTTGAGGTGAACCAGTATAAAATCTGTGGCAAATCTTTCTGTTAATCTCATCATCTCTTAATTACTTAGTTTGTGAATCAATATCATTGCTCAGAATTGTATACTCTGTTTTCTATTCTTTATGAAAGGGAATTTGATGGAATATTGATTCTTGGTGTTGAAACAATTTTTGAAAGTGATAAAGATCTTGTGGTAACTATGATTTTAAAATTTTAATTGGCCAAGATTCAACCAATTCACCCCCCTCTTGGTTGTTTTGAAGTGTTCCTTTATTGGTGTTTTCATTTATATTCTGCATATTTGATTGTTTTCTTTGTGAATTCTATTTTATATCTTGTTTCTTGAAGCATTACAAGTCTTGGGTTGATCTTGGATAAAGGTTCTTGGTTGTATTTGTGATAAAGATCCAAAAAGGGCAAAAACTCTTATTTTGATTATCCAAAAAGTTTTAAATTACCAAGACTAACTAATTCACCCCCCCTCTTGGTTAAGTGTCAAGTGTTCCCATATTTTACATCATGAAGATAGACTTCTTCATTACTTAATCACCTATATCTTGACCCCTAGATCCACTAATCATGCCCAAGCCACAGATGATGACATACAACTTGTGTATGAGAGGCCAATCTTTTGATCCTTGCATTGCATGCACATAATCATTAACATGCTTACATGTTTTCATTAAAGTATCAAAGTTATTCATGTTTTTAAAAGAAATCAATAAGTAATGGCTAATGTTTTGAAAAAATGTAATCTTACTACTTTAATCTATTACACATCGGTTTAATCGATTATTTGCTTCGTTTTAAATCTAGAAAAGCCTTGAAGAACATATTAATCGATTACATAACTCTTGTAATCGATTACATAGTAAAACCAAAAAGCACACCTCACTGCTTTAATCAATTAACACAAATTGTAATCGATTACACAAGCTTGCTTCACAATGAACCTCACTGCTTTAATCGATTATTCTGTTCGTTGTAAAACCCAGGATGAAGCTTTGAACACTTTAATCAATTAATTGCATTTTAATCGATTACATAAACCATTTTAATCAATTATTTGGCACGTTGTAATCGATTATAGTCTGTTACAAAAAGCTGTTATAAATAGGATTGATGGAGTGCTTTTAGTTAAATATTTTTCTATCCTTCTTAGATTATTTGACTTCTCTTGGACTTTTATTTTCCTATTCTAATTCATTTTTTGTCTTAGGCAAGTAAGTGGGCTTAATTGCTAATTGTAGTGTATTTTTGGATATTATGCTCACTTGACCTATCTACCTTGTATAGGACCTACAGAGCTCTACGTAACTCTAAATGAAGCGTTCTAGTAGTCCTTGGAAAGATAACAAAAAGATCTACATGTTTGTCAGAAATAAGCCAAGGCTAATTCTGCCATTTCGAGGGTCATTTTGAGCTTCAAAGTCAGAATCACCACACTTTTGTTATCATCACATTTTGAGCTTCAAACCCAGGCTGCGAGTTTCATTTTTATGGTTGTAAATAATAAATAATTAGAATTGATGGGTTTGTTCATGGCCCATTTTGATGGACGACCAATGCAAGCTAAAGAGCTATGTAAAGACCCTCAATGGGGCGCAGAAGACGCCAAGATTCCAAGCAGATAGCGCCAGGATCCTTAGAAGAAAACCATGTTCAGGGTGTGGTGCTGATGTCACCAGGAATGGCGTTGATGGCGCCAAACCACTGGAAAGTGGCGCCCAGAGCGCCATGGCCACGCCAGGAGCACCAGGTCCTCCGGAATTTGGCGCCAAGGGCCCCAGGCCGGCGCTGGGAGCGCCATGATCTCTGGAAACTCACGCTTCGGGAGCCAATGTTGGCGCCATGTTTCCCAGCCGGCGCTGATGGTGCCAGATGTGGCGATGGGGGCGCCACAAGTTCTAGAAGTTGGCACTGGGGGTGCGAGAGTGGCGTTGGGAGCGCCAGACCTCGGGCAGCCTGAGTATAAAAAGGGTCAAAACGCGAAATTGAAGAGGAAAAAGGTGTTCATCTTCTTCCTTACGCTCAAACCTCCATTGATGCTTGCCCAAGCTTCCTAGGACCTTGTTTAATGTTCTAAACACCTCCCTATGACCTTTAAACTTGAGAGAATCACCTAGAAAGCTTGAATCCTTCATCCTTTCTCTTAAAAACCCCTTGTGAGTGAGAATTCCTTTCTGAAGGAAAAGCTCTTAAGCTTGAGTCTGGCTGAGACCCAAGGCTTGGAACGGACAATAGAGCTCAAGGAAGCTGTCCTGCAGCCTTTCTGGTCGCCACTGAGGTAAGAAACTCGAGTTTCCTCGGTTAGTTTAGGATTTAGGGTCTTTTGTGAATAGTGACCCATATGAGCTGGGGCTAGAATTAGCCCAGGGCCCTGTAGAGAAACTTGCTTAGAATGGTTTAGTGATGAAGGATTAGCTTTCAGAATTTGAATTGGTTAACTTTGAATCTTGGCTCTGTGTATGCATGTGTGGCTTGTGTGATAGTCACTTGTGATTGTTATCTGACATGCTAGAGCCTTGATTATGTTTGTATTGAGCCTGAGAGGCTAATTGAACGGTGCTGTGATTAAGTTTTAGACCGTTCCAGTGATAATTGAGTTATGAGGCTGATGAGAGCTTATGCATTGATATGCATTCTGCATTGAGTCTGTGATGACTCAGATGCTTTGTATGCAGCCCTGATGGACCTTGAAGGGTCTGTGAGTAGCCTAGTAAGGGCTTGACTTGATTGAACCCTAGTATAAGGGAATTCTGATATGATATGTTTCTGTACTTGGATGCCTGTGGATTGGTTTTCATTTGGATATATGCCTTGATTAAGGCTTGACACTGAGAGTGTCGGTGGCGGGAGCCATAGAGCAGGGAAAGAACTGCAGAGCAAGGCTTTGCTAGGTAAGTTCTGTGTCCCTGGGGGAATGATTTCCCACATGGCCAATAGATAGATATGGACCTCCCTAGGAGGTGATGGTTTCCTCCTAGTATGGTTGGCTCATGGTTGAGGTAGCTCCCAGGGAATTGGTTCCCGCAGATCATGGGGATAGAAGTTGAGGTAGCTCCTTCTATTCTCGGAGGTACCATATATGTGCATCCATGCGAAGGGTTAGCACCCAATGGGATGACACAGGTGTGAGTTTCCGGTCTCACACTGATGTAGGCGTTGAGGTAGCTCCGCCATGTTTGGATGTTTAATATATTGTTATGAGGGCCAGAGGGCCAGGCCAGTGGGCCATTTGCTTGTGATTGCCTGATGTATGTGTAATGGAAAGTGGGCCTGGGTCGAGGAGATTCCTCCAAGGACCCTGAGCTTACTGAGATGTGTATCTCACCCCGTGTGGGGATTCATGATTTCAGGTGACTCTTCTGGCAGAGGAGAGCAGTCTCAGGGCAGGAGGCCCTAGTAGAGACTTGGGCTGCTTGACTGAGGAGCAGCAGGGAGAGCTGAAGGCTCAGTTTTGTTTTGATTCTGTTTTGTACCCTTGATAAGGGCTGGTGTGTGTACACCTGAGTTATGTACAGTTCTGTATACCCTCGGTGAGGGCAGATATTCTTTTGTATCACCACGGTGTGGTGTGAGACTGTTGTATATATGTATATATAGAACTGATGTGATTATATATATAATGTTCCTCCTGAGTATACTTGTAATGTTTCTGATTATCTGCCTATATGTGTACTGTATGAGAAACTGGATCGGCAGGGGTGTGAAAAATTTGTCTTGTGTGTATGTTTTATGTGATGTGCTTTTATTCCATACATAATGAATCAAGAAAAGCGATTATTTGCTTCCGCTGAGGTTTATATTATGTTTTAAGCGCTAATCTGATATCATTAATGATAACGCACCGGAGGCCTACGGGGTGTTACATTTAATGGTATTAGAGCGGTTTCTTGATAAGAACATTATGTATGGAACTTGTTTTGGTGCTTGACTGTGGTTGTTGGCATGAGCATTGCATGGGGGTACATTAACTGTGGGCCTGATCAAATTACTGTGTGATGTACATGTGTAGTGCCATGGTGAGACCTACAAGCACCAGTGGGGCTACCAATGCCCAGCCTGATCCAGTAGCGGCTGCACTAGCTGCCATGCAGCAAGAGTTAGCTGCTAATAGGCAGATCCAGATGGATATGCAGCAAGAGATGGCTGCTAACAGACAGACTCAGGGGGAGATGCAGCGAGAGATGGCTGCAACCCGAGAGGTTAATGAAGCCTTGATGAAGGCTAATCATGATCTGTTAGAGGAGGTGAAGAACCTCAGGAGGGATGACTGAGTATTCTCCACACTTCCTACCTATGATGGCGAGGGTAGTTGCCAACAGACTGGTGGGAGCCACCAGAGAGGGGACCCGATGTCCCAGGTAGAGGCTGAGAGTGACACAGCAGCCAGAGGGAAAATGCTGATTACCTTCTGGAAGCATGACCTCCAATGTTCTCAGGGGGCTATGATCCAGTGGCTGCAGCAAGGCGGCTGCAAGCCTTAGAGAAGATCTTTGAGGTGATAGAGTGCCCCGATCACCAGAGGTTGCTGTATGCAACCTATATGCTCCAGGGTGACGCCCATGAGTGGTGGAAGACCACAGTTCAGCTTCTGAGAGGCCGGGGAGAGATGATTACCTGGCAGTTATTTGAGGCCTACTTCCTGGACAGGTATTTTCCCAGAGATGCCCGGGACAGAAGCAGGCAGAGTTTGATAGCCTCGTCCAGAGGAGCATGACAGTGGACGAGTATCTAGCCTAGTTTAATGAGCTGGCCCAGTATGCACACTTCAGGAGACCTTTGCCCAAAGCTGAGATTCTAACAGCTAAGTTCCTGAGGGGACTTAGGGATGATATTCAGGTGTTGGTGGCCGGCAGTGGGTCACGAGATATGGATACCTTGGTGAGGCAGAGTCTCCAAGTGGAGGATATCCTGCGGAGACAGAGAGGCAGACAGCCTACTCCCTCAGTCAGACAGGAGGGGAGAAGGCCCAGTGGTTCTGGCCCACCCGGAAAGGGGAAGGGCAAGGAGATGAGAGTCTCTGTTCCCTCTGACAGATTCTAGAGGGGTTCAGCCCGGAGGAGACCAGTCCCCAAGTGTCCAGCTTGTGGGAAGGAACACACGCGAGCATGTTCCTCAGGCCAAATCATCTGTTTCTGATGTGGCAAGCCAGGCCACATATCCAGAGAGTGCCCCTCAGACTGAGAGTCGGGCACAGGCTGCTCCAGTGGAGATGATGGCACCTACAGCAGGCCGAGTGTACACTGTAGACACCAGAGAGGCAGCCAGAGCTCCAAACCTGATCAGAGGTATAGTTCTGATCGATGATTGTGATGTTAGAGTACTGTTTGATTCTGGAGCTACACATTCCTTCATACAGGATGTGGTTGTTGATAGGCTCAGATTGCCTAAGCTTAGTTTTGCCCCTCCGATGAAGGTTACCACTGCATCTAGAGAGAGATGCCAGGTGAGAACGTGCTGCAAAGACGTGCAGTTTTTGTATGATGGCAGAGCCTATGTGATTGATCTGTTTTGTCTAGCGATGCCTACCCTTGAGATGATTTTGGGTATGGACTGGATGACCAAGTATGGCGTGATGCTAGACTGTTGTCAAAAGAAGGTTGTTGTACCTTCTGACGGCACCAGTTCGAGTTCTGCCTCATTTTTATCAATCTTGCAAGCTCGCAAGGCAAATATGGAGGGAGCTCAGGGCTATATCTTCTTGGGTGTGACAGAAGATAAGCCAAGTATTGATCTGTCTCAGATTCCGGTGGTGAGTGAGTTTGTGGATGTGTTTCCTGAGGAGATCACTCAGCTACCACCAGAGAGAGAAATAGAGTTCTCTATTGACTTGGTTCCTGGTGTGGGATCAATTTCTGTGGCACCTTATCGTATGGCTCCTCTGGAGTGGAGGGAGCTAAAGATGCAGTTGGAGGACCTGCTGTCCAAACAGTTCATCAGACCGAGTGTCTCGCCTTGGGGAGCACAGGTGATCTTTGTGAAGAAGAAGGACGGCAGCATGAGACTGTGTGTGGATCACAGGCAGTTGAACAAGGTTACTGTGAAGAATAAGTATCCTCTGCCTCGTATTGATGATCTGTTAGATCAACTGAGGGGAGCTAGAGTGTTCTCCAAGATAGACCTGAGATCCGGATATCATCAGATTCGGATCAAGCCTGCAGACACACCTAAGACAGCCTTCCGATCTAGGTATGGTCACTTCGAGTATCAGGTCATTCCTTTTGGTCTGACTAATACCCCAGCAGTGTTCATGGACTATATGAACAGGGTATTCAGACCTTTCTTGGATCATTTTGTGGTGGTGTTCATCGATGACATACTGATATACTCCAAGACGGAGGCAGAGCATGCTGAGCATCTCAGGAAAGTCCTTCAGATTTTGAGGGACAAGCAGTTGTATGCTAAGTTGGCCAGGTGTGAGTTTTGGCTGGCAGAGGTGAAGTTCCTTGGTCATGTGATCTCAACAGCTGGTGTATCAATGGATCCCAGCAAGATAGAGGCAGTAATGTCTTGGGAGAGGCCCAAGGACGTGTCTGAGATCCAAAGTTTCCTGGGATTGGCTGGCTATTACAGGAGTTTCATTCAGGGGTTTTCTCAGTTGGTGATACCTCTGACTTGACTCACACAGAAATGGGTTCCATTTGTTTGGACTCATGAGTGCGAGCAGTGCTTCTAGGAGCTGAAGGAGCGGTTGACCACAGCTCCAGTGTTGACTCTTCCAGATCTTGAAGAAACCTTTGAGGTATTCTGTGATGCGTCCAAGAGGGGACTTGGGTGTGTGTTGATGCAGGATAAGAAGGTTGTTGCCTATGCTTCCAGGCAACTGAAACCTCATGAAGAGTCATATCCTACTCATGACTTGGAGTTGGCAGCTGTGGTGTTTGCTTTGAAGATATGGAGGCACTGTTTGTATGGTGCCAAGTTGATAGTGTTCAGTGACCACAAGAGTCTCAGATACCTCTTTGATCAGAAAGAGTTGAATATGAGACAAAGGCGTTGGATGGAGTTCCTGAAGGATTATGATTTTGAGCTGAGATACCATCCAGGCAAGGCCAATGTGGTTGCTGATGCTTTGAGCAGGAAGAATGTGACTGCTGCATGCTTGATGATCTCTGATTGCAAACTGATGGAGCAATTCAGAGATATGCACCTAACGGTGGCAGAAGGTGCTCATGGTCTTGAGTTAAGCAAGATCAAGGTGGATAATGAGCTGATCAGAAGGATCCGAGAAGCTCAGTAGCAGGATTAGGCTATGAGGGTCATGATTGGCCAACAGGATGTTTCCTGGGAGGATAACGACTTGGTAATGTACCAAGATCGTGTTGTGGTGCCTAAGGGCGAACTGAGAGATGTTGTCCTAACTGAGGCACATAAGGGCCAGTTCAGTATACATCCGGGAGCCACCAAGATGTATCATGACTTGAAGACATAGCCGAGTATGTGGCTAAGTGTCTAGTATGTCAGAAGGTGAAGATTGAGCATGAGAGACCGTCTGGTCTACTTCAGCCTTTACAAATCCCTGAGTGGAAATGGGATAGCATTTCCATGGATTTCGTGGTAGGGTTACCAAGGACTCAGAGTGGATGTGATTCCATCTGGGTGATAGTGGGCAGGCTGACCAAATCTGCTCATTTCTTACCTGTGAGGTCTGACTACACTACATAGAAGTTGGCCCAGCTATATGTCAAGGAGATTGTGAGGCTGCACAGTGTTCCTGAGAGCATTATCAGTGATAGAGATCCGAAGTTCACCTCGAGGTTTTGGGGTGCTCTTTAAGATGCTTTTGGGACCCAGCTGAGGCTAAGTACAGCATATCATCGTCAGACAGATGGTCAGACTGAGAGGACCATCTAGACTCTAGAGGATATGCTGAGAGCTTGTGCCTTGGAGCAAGGTACTAGCTGGGACAGATATCTACCTTTTGTGGAGTTCTCTTACAACAACAGTTTCCATGCCAGCTTGGGTATAGCACCTTATGAGGCTTTGTATGGTCGAAGGTGCAGGACACCAGTGTGTTGAACAGAGGTAGAAGAGAAGCAGCTCCTTGGACCTGAGATGGTTCAAGAGACTTCTGAGCAGATCAGGATGATCAGAGACAAGCTGATGAAGGCTTAGAGTCGACAGAGGAGTTATTATGATCAGAAGCACAGACCCTTGCAGTTTGAGGAGGGTGATCATGTGTTTCTGAGGCTATCTCCAGTTACGGGCGTAGGACGAGCTTTAGGTGTAAGGAAGCTGAGTCCTAGGTTCATTGGTCCATATAAGATCCTTGAGAGGATAGGACCAGTGGCATACAGACTAGCCTTGCCTCCCCAGTTGTCAGGCTTGCATGATGTGTTCCACGTGTCCCAGTTGAGGAAGTATGTGGCTGATCCCTCACATGTGGTAGAGCCTGACACAGTTCAGATTAGGGAGAATCTGACGAGTCTTACACGACCCATGAGAATTCTGGACAGAATGGAGAAGCAAATCCGCAGCAAGACGATTCCCATCGTTAAAGTGCAATGGAAAGGCAGAACACCTGAGGAAGCAACTTGGGAGCAAGAGCAAGAGCTGTTGCAGCTGTATCCCGAGTTGGCTAAAAGGTATGTTTCTGGATATTGCGGACAAAATTCTTAAAAAGGAGGGGTGAATGTAAGGACCCTCAATGGGGCGCGGAAGACGCCAAGATTCCAGGCAGATAGCGCCATGTTCAGGGTGTGGCGCTGATGGAGCCAGGTATGGCGCTGATGGCACCAGACCACTGGAAAGTGGCGCCCAGAGCGCCATGGCCAAGCCAGGAGCGCCAGGTCCTCTGGAATTTGGCGCCAAGGGCGCCAGGCCGGCGCTGGGAGCGCCATGGTCTCTGGAAACTCACGCTTTGGGGGCCAATGTTGGCGCCAGGGGCGCCATGTTTCCCAGCCGACGCTGATGGCGCCCGATGTGGCGCTGGGGGCTCCACAGGTTCTGGAAGTTGGCGCTGGGGGCGCGCGAATGGCGCTGGGAGCGCCAGACCTCGGGCAGGCTGAGTATAAAAAGGGTCAAAACGCGAAATTGAAGAGGAAAAAGTTGCTCATCTTCTTCCTTACGCCCAAACCTCCATTGATGCTTCCCCAAGCTTCCTAGGACCTTGTATGATGTTCTAAACACCTCCCTATGACCTTTAAACTTGAGAGAATCACCTAGAAAGCTTGAATCCTTCATCCTTTCTCTTAAAAACCCCTTGTGAGTGAGAATTCCTTTCTGAAGGAAAAGCTCTTAAACTTGAGTCTGGCTGAGACCCAAGGCTTGGAACAGACAACAGAGCTCGAGGAAGCTATCCTACAGCCTTTCTGGTCGCCACTGAGGTAAGAAACTCAAGTTTCCTCGGTTATTTTAGGATTTGGGGTTTTCTGTGAATAGTGACCCATATGAGCTGGGGCTAGAATTAGCCCAGGGTCCTGTAGAGAAACTTGCTTAGAATGGTTTAGTGATGAAGGATTAGCTTTCAGAATTTGAATTGGTTAACTTTGAATCTTGGCTCTGTGTATGCATGTGTGGCTTATGTGATAGTCACTTGTGATGGTTATCTGACATGATAGAGCCTTGATTATGTTTGTATTGAGCCTGAGAGGCTAATTGAACGGTGCCGTGATTAAGGTTAGACCGTTCCAGTGATAATTGAGTTATGAGGCTGATGAGAGCTTATGCTCATATATGCATTCTGCATTGAGTCTGTGATGACTCAGATGCTTTATATGCAGCCCTGATGGACCTTGAAGGGTCTGTGAGTAGCCTAGTAAGGGCTTGACTTGATTGAACCCTAGGATAGGGGAATTCTGATATGATATGTTCTGTACTTGAATGCTTGTGGATTGGTTTTGATTTGGATATATGCCTTGATTAGGGCTTGACATTGAGAGTGTCGGTGGCGGGAGCCATAGAGCAGGGAAAGAACTATAGAGCGAGGCTTTGCCAGGTAAGTTCTGTGCCCCTGGAGGAATGATTTCCCACATGTTTTGCCACACCACACTCCGGGGGAGTGGTGGTCATATTCATGATGCATGCATTTGGTTGTTGCATCCTCATAATGATATGTGTGTGCATCTATGCTTGCTATGTGATATGATTGTGATAGATCTATTGGCCAATAGATAGATATGGACCTCCCTAGGAGGTGATGGTTTCCTCCTAGTATGGTTGGCTCATGGTTGAGGTAGCTCCCAGGGAATTGGTTCCCGCAGATCATGGGGATAGAAGTTGAGGTAGCTCCTTCTATTCTCGGAGGTACCATATATGTGCATCCATGCGAAGGGTTAGCACCCAATGGGATGGCACAGGTGTGAGTTTCCGGTCTCACACTGGTGTAGGCGTTGAGGTAGCTCCGCCATGTTTGGATGTTTAATATATTGTTATGAGGGCCAGTGGGCCATTTGCTTGTGATTACCTGATGTATGTGTTATGGAAAGTGGGCCTGGGTGGAGGAGATTCCTCCAAGGACCCTGAGCTTACAGAGATGTGTATCTCACCCCGTGTGGGGATTCATGATTTCAGGTGACTCTTCTGGCAGAGGAGAGCAGTCTCAGGGCAAGAGGCCCCAATAGAGACTTGGGCTACTTGACTGAGGAGCAGCAAGCATAGCTGAAGGCTCAGGTTTGTTTTGATTCTGTTTTGTACCCTTGATAAGGGTTGGTGTGTGTACACCTGAGTTATGTACAGTTCTGTATACCCTCGGTGAGGGAAAATACTCTTTTGTATCACCACGGTGTGGTGTGAGACTGTTGTATATATGTATATACAGAACTGATGTGATTATATATATAATGTTCCTCCTGAGTATACTTGTAATGTTTCTGATTATCTGCCTATATGTGTACTGTATGAGAAACTGGATCAGCAGGAGTGTGAAAAATCTGTCTTGTGTTTATGTTTTATGTGATGTGCTTTTATTCCATACATAATGAATCAAGAAAAGCGATTCTTTGCTTCCGCTGAGGTTTATATTATCTTTTTAAGCGCTAATCTGATATGATTAATGATAACGCACCGGAGGCCTACGGGGTGTTACAAGCTAGGACTCAAGTACTTCAAGATCATATCCAATCTAACTTGTATCTCTTGGAAAAGCAAGAAGAAGCCAAAAAGAAGCCCACAAAAGTAGTGGAAACGCATAAGGAGTGTTGTGTGTTTTAACATATTAAAAGCATCCTGTAACAGATTAAAAGCATCTTTCTGATACCTGTAATCGATTACAAGCATTGTAATACCTTTGGAAATTAAGCCTGGATTAAGCTTATGATTAAGAGTTATAATCATGCATAAGAGTCCCTAAAAAGGAAGCTTAAGAGAAGTGAGAAACAGATTCGAGCATGTGGCGTGACCAGCGTGGGGTCTGGCGCGATCCGCGCGGGAGGCTTGAATCAGGGAAATGCTTTTGGCCTTCTGACGCTACCAGCTTGGATATGACGCTACTCGCGTGGATGGTTCAAACCTGTGGCGCGATCCGCGTGGAAGGTTTGAATCAGGCCAATGCTTCCAGCCATCTCACGCTATCCGCATGGATTTGGCGCTAATTGCATGGGTTGCTCGAACCTTTGGCGCGATCCGCGTGGGACGTGGCGCGAGCCGCGCGGGACTTTCGGGTCAGACTTATAAATAGCTCATTCGGGATGGAGCTGAGAGGAAAAGAGAGGAAGAGGGAGAGAACAGCCATTGTTGCCCAGAGAAGCTTCATATCTTCTCTATTTCTCATCTAAACACCTCTAACCCAACTAGGAAAGTGTTCAGAGCCTCGAGATAAGCTAGAGACCCAGCTTTATTCTCGACAAGAGGCGGTAAACGGCGAGATTGAGATTTCTAAGGGAGTCCTTGGAATCGAAGAACCAGAGGTGAAGGAGACTTTGTAAGAGCGATCTACCTTAGGGGAAGTGATTCCCTGGTGTGTCTTGACTGCACAGAGGTAAGAAACTTGAGCCTTAGCTGTTGGTTCTGTGTTTGGGTTTTCGGTTGGATTTTGAGTACCTTGAGAGGTGTTTTTGGAGGTGTTAGAGCCGTTATTAGGCTTGGACTCTGTAGAGTTTTGTGTTCAGAGGGTTACTCTGATGAAGTTAGAGCCTTGAGTCATCATTATTGATGAAGTTTGATTTTGGCTCTGAGTATGTATGAGCAGAGGTAAAAGGCTGATTATTTGGCTAGTATGAACC
>PYAF01002673.1:49173-62495 GCA_007407185.1 Glycine tomentella | reverse complement strand
TTTCAAAATTAGTTAAAACTTATCTGGAGTTTTAGTATTATTCAAGAAGTTGTTTCACCATTTCTTTTAATGGTTTTATCTTATTTCTTATTGGTTTACCTTGTATTTAAGTAGTAAAATGTTTAGATTATTTATTTAAGATTCTATTTCTTCTATAATTAAGAGGAAATTCTCTGGATTGTATCTTCCCTTTTTCTGTGAGTTTATGGAACTTGATTTTATTTCTATTCAATTCTTTATGAGTTATCTTGCAGAATTTCTTAAAAATTCTATCTCAAGGTTTTTCTTTACCAAGAATATCAATAATTCTTTGTCTAAGATCATTCTATTTTTTTTATCAGGTTTTCAGGACATTCCTAAGTTTATCTGACCTAATCAGAGCTATAAGGATATGTTGGTCATTTGTACAAATGTTCAGGGGCATTTTGGTCATTTATCTAGGAGTGCGTATTTATAAAAATACACAGATATAAAGAAATATGGGGGTATTACAGTGGCAGTAGCTATTTTTGAGTGTGGACAGTTTTGGACAACTTGTGTTCAAATAAATTTTATCATTCCCTTCTTGTATCAAACTATCATCACCTATCCTTAATTAATTCAAACATAAATATAGGTTCAAGATAAAAATTTGAGGATGTTGCACAATGTATCCAAACACCCTTGGAATTCGAGATAGCTATTATCAAGTTTTTAAAATTCAAATTTCAAACTTGAAAAATCTCTATAAATTCAGTTTTCCAAAGCAAAAAAAAATAATCTCACATCTGAAAATCACTTTCTCCCTTAGAAAAACAGAGATAACCAAACCTCTGCCATTCCTTTCTTCTAAACATTACCATGTCTCACCCAACGACCTCTAAGAAAATGAAAACCAGCAAAAGGAAGGCTGACCAAACCTCTAGAGCTGCTGAGAACAAGTTAGATACCTGGTTCTCTACTGAATTTGAGAGGACTAACTACATGCAGTTTAATGCAACTAAGCTTGTGATGCCTCCTAAATATCTTGAGCTTGATTGTTTTATAGCTGAGGGATTCACATTCCTTACAATGTTGCAAGCTCAAGGGATAACAAAGCTATTGGAGATGAATGGTACCTTTTACCCTGAATTGGTAAAAGTATTTTATACTTGTTCCAAGGCAAGCATGGAGGGTATTCAAAGATGGATACATATAGGGGTATGTTGTTGAATCCACAGGCTCAAATAAGGAATATATTGGGGATTGGTAACATGACTGGTGAAGATAGACTTCTTCACTATATCATTACCTACATCCTTACACCAAGGTCAACAAATCATGCACAGATCACTGATGATGATTTGTAGCTGGTGTATGGAATGAAGTCTGGAACTCAAATTAATTGGTTTCTAGTCCTTGAGGAGACTATGATGAAGTCCAAAAGATTGCTTAGCTATCAATTCCTCTATGCTATTTTGGTCTCAAGGTTTATTGATTACTTTGGAATTAGTGTGTCAAATGAGATTGTTGACAACACCACCAACATCACAAACCTCATCTCTGTTAAGCATCTCACCAAGTTGGGATTGATGAAAACACCAAATGGATAGACAATGGCTGGAGCTCAAGCTCCTCAAGGAGGTGCTGATGTGGAACAAGAAGCTAATGAGGAAGATGCTAAAGTTGGACCTACTGAGCACCAATGGAGTCCTTTTGAATCTCTCATGATTCAAAAGATGAATGCTATGATAGCTCTGCATCATGAACATTCAGCTGATGTTCATTCCTCTTTGGAAGACATGACCACTAGATTAGAGAATATAGAGACTAGGATGAGTGTTAGAAACTTTGATTATCCTTAGCTTAGTGGTTGTCTTGTTTTGCTTCTGGTTATGTTGTTTTTATTTTCTCATGTTCAACAACTATATTTGATATTTACCTTCATGTTCTCCACTTTCTATTAATGAATAAAATTTTGTTTATGTTTATCTTCATTTGCTTATTTCATTATAAATGGTATATTTTGACTTTGATAAGCCAAAAGGGGGAGAAAAATAAAATGAACATATGAAGGGTGGTCGGTGAATAAAAGAATATAAGGGGAGAAGAATGATAAACTAAATGATAAATGATAAATTTCTGCTCTGATTTAACTAAACATAAGCATTGCTCTTACATCTAATATGATATAAAATTACATAAGAAAGGGGGAACAATACATATGTTTATGATATTTTGAGTTTATGAAAAGAATACTTAACACCTGGTCTTGGCTAGAGGCTTATTATTTTTCAGGGTTCAAGTAAAAGCTCCGGGAAATTCTCTCCTAAGAAGAACAATAAGGTTCAACATGTTCAATTAAAGTCTGGCATGATAAAAGTCAAAAAAAGGGGAGATTGTTAGAGTCAAGGAGAGCTCAAGAGGATCATGAAGCTAAGTCTCTTAGGCATCAAAGTATTTAGGCTTTTTTACATGCCAAACCAATTGATTGGTAGTTGTAATTTGTGTATGTATAAGGGAGACTACCTATGATCCTTTGCATAAAAGCTCATACATATTTTTGCATCCATGTTTTCATAAAAACATAAGTTTTGTGAAAAAACTTTTCTGAATATAAAGTTTTCATGGTTGCATAAAAAGTCAGAGTGTTCAAAGTTTAAGTTTTTGAAAAAACAATTTTCCTCTACTCTAATCGATTACTAGCAAATGGTAATCTATTACTTAAGCTTTGAGGAACACTTTAATCGATTACAAGAGTATGGTAATTGATTACACTACATAAAGTCACATAAAAGTCTTCATTTGATATTTGATTACGATATTGCTGCAATCAATTACTTGGCTCGTAATTGAAACATAGACTTTCTGTGATAATCGATTACATTACGAATTAATTGATTACATTGCTCATAAATCTTTTCCAGAAATTTCAAGAACACTTTAATTGATTAAATGACTATATAATCAATTACATAAGTGAATTTAATCGATTACATTTGTGAATTAATCGATTACTAACAGTTACAATAGTTTCTATAAATAGTTGTTGGGTATTTTGAAATCGAAAAAAGAAATTACAAAGTATTTTCATTAGCTTTCTCAAGTAAGAAAAGATTTCAAGTGCTAAACTTTATTAAGTCCCAATAATCCTCAAAATTCAAAGATTTCAAAGGAGGGTTTTTGCTTAGGCAAGCTTTCAAAAGAAGTTATGAAAAGAAAGTTTTGAAGTAGCGTCTTCCACCTTTTACTTCAAGTCTGGTAAATCATTTGCATACATCATTACTGGATCATCAGGTGGTTTCTTTCTTTACACTTTGTTGTAAATTCTAGAGTTTTTTTTATTTATTAAAAGCAATAGGTCTCTTAAGGCTTTTCTAGGATAGGTGTTCCTAGAGGAAAGAGTAGGGATAAGTGTTCTCTATGTCTTGATCACAGAGATTCTAAGTCTGTCAGAAGTCTCATTCTTAATCTAGGTGTGATTAAGAGTGGTTGTGTAAAAAGCTTGTAAGAACAAGTGGAACTCTAACATTTGTGGTTGGAAGAACTGGATGTAACTTCTCAAGGGTGAGAAGTGAACTAATACAAATCCTTGTATTGACTACTTCTTTCTAATCTTTTCTTGCTGTTATAATTTGTCATTCATTGGTGCAACATTTCTTATTCAACAATAAAAGTTGTTTTTGTTGATTGCATTCTTGAACAATGGTGTTTGATGTGTTTGAGATTTCTTGGACTGTTTGTGATATGATCTTGATTACTCTGATTATTTAAATTTTTTTTTTAAAAGACCAAGATCAACTAATTCAGCCCCCCCCCCTCTTGGTTCTTGTGCGTTTTTATACTATTTTCAGCTTAGGATAATCGATTACCCTGCTTGTGGAAACAATAAGTTCTCTGTGTGTTTCTATAATCAATTACCGCATGTGATATTGGATTACCCAGAAAGCATAAAAGCATGAGAAGTATTCAGACTAAAACGAATTAATTGATTACTCATGATAATTGACTATAATCGATTCTTTATATTATAATCGATTAGATCTATTGTAACTATCAAAATTTATAAATACTCTTTGTGTTTTCTTTAGTAGAGACTATTTACATGTTCTATCTTGGAGAAAAATACTTCAAGAGAGTCTTATAAAAGGATTCCACTACATTTAGTCTAAAGCTTGAAGTTGATCAAAGCATCTGATAAGCGATGTCGTATCGCTTCAAAACAATTAAACTATGCTAATTCTGTAGCATAGGATTAACCTAAGTCGACTTAGAGACACTACCAATATGATTCCAACTTCAATTCACTAATAAAAAATAGGGGATTTTTGTCAAACAGTTTGAATGCGATAAGTAAAAATTGCGAAAACACAAACTAAGATTGAAGAACAATGCAGAAACTAATAGAATTGATAAGAGGTAATGTAAACACAAATCAAAGAACACCAATCCAATTCACCAAACCAAACAATGGTAATTATCATAGTTCTCAGATAATGATCCTATTATGAAAGTTCATTCAATTTCATTAGAAGCAGTTCAATCGAATTAACTCCTAAATTAATTGAAATTACAACATAATTGAAATATCATCCAACTAATCTGTGATATTCGAAATTAGGAAATGAATCCATAACCTAATCCGTTTTCAATCCTAAACACATTCATAATCATGCAAATTGAATAGAAGATTGAAGAAGAAAGTGAAAATTCACACAGAATTTGACACACTAAACCAGAACTCAGATTCCCCTTTGCTTAGACTGGATCCTTTGATTGATTGATTGTTTAGCTTCCCATGATCATTATCAATGAAAGCCCCACGAAATTGGTGCACAAAAATGGAAGAACTGAAAACGAAAATGAAGAACAGTGAAGAACAATGAAGAACAGTTGAGAGAAAATAAGAGAATTCTGAAAACTTAAAAAAGAAATGTAAATTCTGTTTTTGCTCAAATGTAGTGTAATGTTCACTAACTAATTTCACTAGCATATAGTGACTAAGTCAGAAGGAAAGAATGGACCATGAATAAGTCCATCTATTCTAATTAATTATGCTATTTACACCAATAAAAATCCAACTCGCAGCCCAAAATTCAAGTGCAGTAATTTTGACTTAAAAGCCTAAAATGACCCTCCAAATGACAGAATTAGCCTTAGTTTATCTCTGACAAAATTGTAAATCTTTTCCTTATCTTTTCAAGGACTACTCATATGCTCCATTCGGAGTTCTGTAGAGCTCTATAGCTCCTATACAAGGAAGATAGGTCAAGTGAGCATAAAATCCGAAAATAAGCAACAATTAGCAATTAAGCCCACTTGCTTGCCTAAGACAAAAACTGAATTAGAATGAGAAAATAAAAGTCCAAGAGAAGTAAAATAAGCTAAGAAGAATAGAAAAATATTTAACTAAAATGCTCAATCAGCATCATTCATTCAACCATTATGATTTAATCATCTTATGAGAAGAGCTTGAAGATATTGAAGATATACATGTTTAGGTGTAGTCAATCCTTTTCTTAAATTCTTTTAGGTTGTGATTCTTGGTTAGGGTTACCAAGAGGTTTAGAGAATTGATAGGATTTCAATTTTGGGTCTCTCATGTAGGTTTCAAGGGAAAGATTAGAGTTTCTGTTAGGGAATTGTGTGTGCATAGTGTTTGTACTTGATTCTCTAATAGTTAAAATTCTAAGAGGTCTTAGAACATTTGGATGTAGGTCTTGCATGGACTGAACCAGTATAAACTCTTATGTGACTCTCTGTCTCTCTAACCCTTAGTCTTGTAATTCATCTTGGTATTGGAATTGATTTTAAAGGGCCCTAAAAACTTTATTTTTCATATGATCTAGTTATTAAAAGTTTTCTTCATTGTGTTTATCTTTTTTATATAATCTTTTGAGAAAAATTTGATTAATTGAAAGGGGTCATTTTAATCTAATTAAAGAAAAAATTGGAATATGTTTCAAAAGAATCTATTCAACCCCCTTCTAGATTCCCGGCTAATCCAACAACACCTACTACTGCTAATGATAATAAGACGAGATCCAACTAAGACATTTTATTTGTTGTTCACAAAAAAGTGATAGTGGTACCATACGAAAACGAAGTTCTTTTTTTCTTCCACATTTCCACTATGTCCTACAGCAATATCCAAAATTCTAACGTAGAACTTCATCAAGAACTGACATGTCTCCGACATCTGCTCTTGCTAACACATACTCACGATCATCACAGCCAAACACATACACACAAAGATTGCAAGGGTAAACCTATAAAATTAAATATAGTATACAACATTCTACTCGTATCCACAACTGCAAGTAGTAAATCAAAACATTAATTTAAATGAAAGTTATGACAGATGGTTACATAGTTCCAAATCAACATAGTATGAACCTTTAAAAGCAGATAAACATAACTCCATGGAGATTTGCAACCACCATTGAGATACCAACTAGATGTATTCCCTTAACATGGTACACTACCAAAAGCAAAGGACCTCTTGGATTTAGGAAAGTGACATGTGCCATAAACCATTGGGGGATATCTGGTATTGATCTTGAATCAACTGTGGCTTCGTCAGGATATACATATGTAGGAAATCACCACCACAGCATGAGGTTTGCAAGGGTCCCGACCACTCGTGGAATCACGCATCCATATATCCTCAAGGATACCCTAGGTATACCTCCACTAGCCATCCCAACGCTTATCAAGCATTCCTCAATGACGCATGCCCAAACACATCAATAAAATAACATCAATTCAAATTAGGATCCAACAAAGTTTTTGCTTAGATTCCTCTTATGTGGATTACACATGGTAATTACAAGTACGTCGGCCACCTTTACACACCGAGCCTTTCCACGAGACACTAAGCATAACCACCATCTAATTCTCAAGGTCTTATGTAACAAAAATCCCATAGGATTTTTCAACAACTGTCTCTCTCAAATCTTCGATATTACTAAATACGTAAAATAGATTACATTACTATAACTTCTAGACAATTATAAATTTATTTTAATTATCTTCCTCACTTAAAGTTTTAAAATTTTAATCAAAACTCATGCTACATTATTAATGATTATAAGGGAGTAGGAAGATGTATAAGCTCCCTTACAAGAAGAAGAATTGATCAAAAGGTGGAGAAGGACTTGTCCCAGGCTCCACGGTTCTGTAGCTAGCATAAGGAGAAAGAGTAGTCACTACTACATGCAAGTGTTTTTACGATGGTACTAGAATCGTCTTTATTGCGCGTGTCATTGAAAAGCATGACATTCAACGACGGTTGTAAAAACCGTTTTTGTTACCCCAAATTTTATTTTTTAATTTTTTTTTGGCCTACATACGAAGATGGTTTTAACGAAAACCATCTTTGTATCCACACATACAAAGGCGGTTTTGTTAAAAACCGTCTTTTTTTCTTGTGTAATCTTTTTTTTTGCCTACATACGATTTTAACAAAAATCGTCTTTGTATGCATGGATAAAAAGACGATTTTGTTTAAAACCGTCTTTGTTTCTTGTGTAATCTTTTTTTTTTGCCTACATACGAAGACGATTTTCGTTAAAACCGTCTTCGTATGCATGGATACAAAGACAATTTTGTTTAAAACCGTCTTTGTTTCTTGTGTAATTTTATTTTTGTGGCCTACATATGAAGACGGTTGTAACGAAAAGCGTCTTTGTATGCATGGATTGTTTGTTGTGTAATCTTTTTTTTTGCCTAGATACGAAGACGATTTTTACCAAAACTACCTTTGTATGCACACATACAAAGACAGTTTTCGTTAAAACCGTGTTTGTATGTGGCATTTTGATTTTTTTTCCAAGAAAGCTACAAAGGTGATTTTTTGATTTTTAACATAAACCGTCTTTGTATCTATGTTTTGCCTAAAATCATCTTCGTATGTGATGTCTAGTTTTCTTTTTTTCAACAGCAAATGAACCCGTCTATTTTACACACCACATTGAAGATTTTTTATTCTATAAATAACAAATCAAATTGTTATTTACATTAAATTTGGATTGAGAGCTTAAATTGTAAAATGTCATTCAACACTTTGTCATGTCAAATACCATGGCACTAAAATAAATAACAAACTATGGTTTGATATTAGATCATTAAAACAAACATCAGTAAAATATGACTAATATTGTCCCATTTCCGAAGATGCTGCCACTACTATGCCCAGAGACTCTAATCCCTATGTCACTCCTACTCTCGTTACTGCTTCTTCTACTAAGAGTAACTCTTTTTCCTGATTTTATTTACTATCATCCATGGACACGGCCTCTAACTTATGCTCTTTTTGCGCAGCTACTTTAGATTCAGTGAAAGACGTTCTCGGGAAATGGGGGAAGAAAGCCGTTGAGGCCACTAAGAAGGCCGAGGATCTCGCCGGCAACATTTGGCAGCATTGTATGTATTCATTTCATTGCATTGAGTGCAGAGGTTTAGAGTCATAACGTGCGAGCCTCTGAATGAATTGGTTTCGGTGGCGCTAGGAAGTGTCTGACTATTGCATTATTGGGGAAGGAAAACAAAGAAGGGAAGTGGTGGATTTTACGCTGTGTCGTTGAGGTCAAGGGAGGAGAGAAGGAGAGGAGGGAGGAGGGCAGAGGGAAGGGATTTAGGGTTTAGGTCGAGAAATGTGAGGATGAGAGGAGAGGAACAACAATGACCAATGTACGTGAGAAAAATTAAAAAGATCAAATTTATTATAAAATGCCACCGCACCACATTTAAAGACGGTTTCGTAGAAACCGACTTTAAACTGACTTCAAATTTATTACAAAAATGCCACCGGTTAATTGAATTCAGCCTTTTCGTAGACGGTTTATGTTACACCCGTCTTTGTTTTTAAGCTCATTTACGATAATGCCACTGCCTAATATACGAAGACGGTTTTGACATAACAGTCTTTTTATGTGCGTCGTCATTTTATATATGTGTAGTAGTGTCAATTACTTCATATGCGATCTTGATCTTGCATGCATTTAGAACCTCCTCCAATTGCCATGAATTGGTAGGCCCAAAAACAGCAGTAGCATAAACGGGGTGTCGCAAAACAAAAGCTGCTCAAAACAAAAAAGAACAACAAGAAGAAAATTACAGGAATCATCAAAATAGAAGCTCAGGCTCTTGTAGCTAAATAGTGATCATTAGGTCATCCTAATACTAAAACTAGTGCTTTTCTTTCTGTTACTTCGAAAGTAGCTGCTTCAGCTTCAGCCACTCGAATTTTCGATATCCCTTTTTATTTCTCATCAAACGAATGGCATCTTCTTCCGGAAATCCTAGCTATTCTTAGCCTGATATTGGGGAATCTCATTGCTATTACCCAAACAAGCATGAAACGTATGCTTGCGTATTCATCCAATTTGGTTTATAAATATTTTACTTATGCAGACAGACATATCAAGTATATTGTCACAATAAGACAAGAAAAGATCAAAGCTTTTGCTTTACAAAATACAAATATTATGATGTAATGAAGTTTCCAACCAAAACAAACCCTTTTGAAAATTGAAATGCATGCTAACAAGTAAAATTACTCTGTGATCGTGAGTAAAAAAACAACACCTATTAATGATTCTTGGTTAGAAACTTTATCCTTCATGATTTCTTTGCTTTCTTTATTTCCTTTTTCAATATGTTCAAACTATTTCCATTTATGTGGGCAACGTGTTTAACAAAACACATGGAAGGATGATTGTGTAATTTCAATAAAAGAATACATGAAACAAGTTCAGTTGTCCAATAGCTTACCTCCAATTTATTGGGGAATATACTACTTGCAAGGTCCTCATTCATGGAAACAGGAAAAGGGGGCATTTGGCTCATTATGCCAAGCATCTGTCTCATTCTGCACAAACTTAATGAGCAAACTTCAAAAGGCAATACACATTAAATTAGGTCTAGTTATAAACAAAACGGATTTGGATTATATTAATAACAAACTTATTTATAATATTCACATCACATACTCATTAAGAACGGTATTAATATTGTGCCTTGCCTGACAAAAGAAGTCAAATTTATCCTGAAACTGTTTATAAAAGAACATGATCATTATCACAGCTTGGAGACCAAACAAACACTATTTTATATATGAATAATATGATGAGAACATGAATATGCACTCAAAGAACTTAAATCATTAAAGGTCCTTATGAAGAAAGTATGAATTTATTTACCAACAAATTGTTAAACAAATCAGATTATGTTCAACTATGAAACATTTAATGTTTTTCCCTTGGTACCTTATCATATTGCTGTTGTAATGCCAGATACAACTACTTTGTCCAAGGTTCAGATGGTTTGACCCCTTAAACAAAGTGAATGTTGAATCACTATTTCAGATCATAGAATGTAGAATAAGGTTATCTAAATGGAAAAATGAGTCTAAAGACAGTTATTGATGCAATATGTGTGCACAATAATCAGAGGCAAACTATGAAATTCACAAAAAACATCAGAGTATTTCCATTCATTAAGAAGTATTACAACATCTTTTTAAAAGGCTTATAAATCATCTTTTGCAACAGTATTTAGGAATTTACAAACAAATACCCAAAAAAAATGAAAGTTGAGATATTCACCTTCAACGTTGATAAAATGGCAGAAATTTGACTAAATGCTTGAGAATTTTGATCCAAAAGTTGCCTCATAGGACAAGAAATTCCTGACAGTAAAAAATGCTAGGGGGGAAAAGAAGGTAAATGAGTGTAAAAATCTAGAGTGTGCCGGGCAGGTAAATTTCATTGGAAAAATAGGTAGCAATGTTTATTAAAAATAATAGGGTAACTACAATTTTAGCCTTGATTCTGTGGGCAGGAATAGTTGATGCCATGACAAAAGCTGCTTGGACAGATGATGAAGCTGAGGCATTGGCCATCGAACCAGCCAAAGCATTAGCATTGGCAGTTGCAGCAGCAGGTGGGAAGGGCTATACAAAATAAAAAATCAAATTATTATCTAATCAACATGGTTACAATATATATTATCAATCAATTAAAAATCAAGGTAACCAGTTGTTCGAAATGCAAGGTATCATACACTATGAGCTCCAAGTGGAGTATAAGTAGCAGGCTTTGCAGGTGCACATGTGTGATCTGTGAATAACGTCTTAATATCTGGATTTGGCCTTGGGTTTTTGCAGAGCTGATGCTGCCAGTTTAGACTGCATTGATAAGGGGCATAGATAAATTCACTGATTAAAAAATAGGCAAGGCACATCAAGCTAAAAATTCAAATTTACAAGAATCATTCAAAAAGGAATAGAAAACCTTCCAAATTCTTATCATTTATTACTGACAAAATATGGAATATACTACATGTCCAAAAATCAACAGCCACATGATTTACTTTTCATTTGTCCCATAGCGGCATATGGGTCAAAAAGCAGAGCCCAACCATGTGAATTAAAGAGCATAGCAAAATAGATAGATAGAGTAGGTAGAAATTAATCATGCATACCTTTGGTTGATCAAAGTTGCAGTCTTGATGACTTAAGGGTAGGGAAGATAAGCTTATCACGGAAAGGAGGATTTGCCTCTGAGTTTTTTCAGTTCTATCAGCATAATGCTTTGAGCAATTTTGGTGTCACCATACTTGGAGAGCTGCTCATTCTCCCTGTTATGTCAAACAAAATAACACTCAATTGTCAAGCTTACCACTTTAATTAATCTGAGTTGTGAATCAAAATTCATGAAGAATTAAGAAATGAGTTAGATATACAATCTCATCCACCTAACAATCAAGAGAAGACACCGACAAGCAATGCATTCCGTAGTTGATAGAATAACACAACTCAAACCTCTTTTCCATTTTTAAACATTTTCCTAAAGAAGAATTCGTTCTGTGCTTTATTCTATCTTATTAATCAACTCAATTAGCTATTGGACTATATCTCCATTTGCTGAGTTTTGAGTAACTCCTTAACTGAGGGAATACAAAGTGCTTGAAAAAGGACAGCCCATCTTTTATTAATCAAATTCTAGCTATTTCATGCCATCTTTTACCTCTGGGAATTTGGAACATGGTTCTCCCAAATATAGCTTCACTAAGGCTCCATATTTAGGAATATCTAAATGGTCAAATATGAAATGTATTATCGATTATGAATCTAAGTTTATGGTAATTAGTGGTTATAGTAATTGTTAAATAGTTAAAAAATAGAGAAAACTATATTTTAAGGAATTACCTGCAGCATAACTTGCAGCGGGATCAACCACTTGGGTGTATCCGTATCTATTCTTAATTCCTGTAAAACTTGCATTGATTACTGGAAAATCCATAAACTGTTCTGGTCCAGTGATATATTTTTCCTTAACCTCCCCACTTTTAGGGTTTAATCGCCATTCATAACACCGAGCGAACAACGTAGATTCATATAGACCATCTTCAGGTCCTGGAATTATTGAATCTAATGCTCTACAACCCCACAACACAATGTGGTATTAAGTGTACAATTAATGAGGAGCAAGGAATGGATATAGATATTATGATTAAGGAAAATAGTGAGTGGTTACTAAAAAAAAATGCAGATCTTTGATGCAAAGGAAACAGTGGAATTCAAATATATAGATATGTTTGACCCAAACAATGCACAAGAGAAAAACAAAAGAAAAAATGATTGAGAATATAATCTAATTCCCTTATTTGAAGAGGGATACTTAGTTTCTACACTTTAACGACAGAGATGGAAGAAATTAGAAGCAAAAAACATAAGCCACAAATCATATTTACAAATCATTTACCTCATCAAAAGCTACCAAAAACACTTGTATAGAATGATTAGGACAATTGGATAAAGGAAGAGTATCACAACCAAGCTGAAAATAGAGATAGAAGATGATGTTCTACAAGAGTAGTGTAACGACCGCTTCTACCTCGCTTTATTATTTGTTTTCTTTGTTCAAATTTTTTTTTTATTTTTCAAAAATAAAAGGTAATAGCTTAAAATAATTTTTTTTTTACATTTTGAAAGAAAACAGAAAAATATGAAAATTTACGTGTCATCTAACGGTGTTTGAGTTCACATAGCATACAGTCCATAAACAGTCCAAAATACATAGCCAAATAGAAATCATCACAAAGTCCTCATCACATCTTGTGCATCATCCACGGTTAATATCACTGTTCGTTTGCTCGCCAAAAAAAATTGGGGTCATCACAGGTGTCAACCACAGACACAAAAACAGGGTAAGTCATGATAAACAAAATTTAAATAATAATTAGACAATTAATTCATAATAAATGTATGTAAGAAATGCATGATGCATGATTTTCAACTTGTCAACTTATGGCCATCGTCAGAATAGCTTAACACCTCGCGAGTTGGATCGATCAGTCAG
>PYAF01002673.1:17193-43223 GCA_007407185.1 Glycine tomentella | reverse complement strand
CCTTTCTCTTTTCTTTTCTTTTCTTTTTTTTTCATTTCTCTCTTTCTCTTGATTCTGATTTCTGCCATTTTTTTTCCTTTTCTTTTTCCTTTTTCCTTGCTCTTTTCTTTTCTTTTTTTTTTTCCTTTTCCTTTTCATTTCTCTCTTTTTTTTTGTGGATGTGTATTGATTTTGGCATTATGCCATTCTGTTTCTTTGATTAGTTTTTATTGTTAATGACAATTAGTGCATGAATTTTTAGTTATATTTATCTTATATATTTATATTTTAAATATTTTAATACATATATGAAAACATGAGAATAGCGGTCATCCCGCTACCGCTATCCCGCTATCCCAGTTTTGAGGGCGGCCGCTCCGCTTCGCTATCCGGGATTGATAACTATGATTACAACCAACCACTTGATAAAACCCTTTTGCTACTAGTCTAGCTAGTTCCACCTGCATTTTCCTTGACCCTGAATACCTAATTGCAGCCCACTACTTTTCTATTTGAAGGAATAGAAACTAAATCCTAGGTCTTGTTATGTAAGAATGCCTCATAATCTTGTTTCATTGCAGTGAACCACTGTGGATCATCCAAAGCTTGCTTTACTGACTTTGGTTCACAGTGAGCAAGTAACAAAGTTAGTTTAATTCTAGGTAAATGAATTCCAGACTTTCATCTAGTCTGCATTGGATGAGAATAAACTGGTCTAGTAGGTGGGGGATACTGCAGGAACATAATCTGATGCTACACTGTGAAGTAGCAGAATGAGACAGATCTTATGATTGAGGAAAATTAGTACACATGTAGATTAAGCTTCAATGTTAGGGATAACAAATTCAATTTTGAACGTTAGAACTAGAATCAACATTAATTTTAGGACTAGAATAAGTAGTCAAATCAATAGTGGGGTTTATAGAAAAACAACTATCAGTAGAGTTGCTGGAAGAGGACTGAAAAGAACATGTCTATAAGATAGATTGATGCCACATTAAAAAGCATTTAAGATAGCAACCAGTTACAGTTGAGTTAGTTAGTGGCTAACTACCTATAAATAGCAGTCCACAACTGATATTAAAGGGGATTTTGGGGAAGTAGTGGTAATTGGTTGGGAAGCTAGGTTCCAATTCCTAATTGTATCAGATATTACATTGAATAAACAAGAGAGATTTCAGAATCTATCAGATTTATCATTATATATTTCAATCAATAAAAAAATGTATCCATAACAGTGTTTATCTTTGTCACAAGAATAATAACATATTGTTTTTTTTATTACAATTTTTTGTCTTTCCTTTAAGAGGAAGCATATACCAGGGATTCAACTAGAGAGATCTATCTTTAGTCAAAAATACTGAATCTACAATTTCAGAACAAAGACCATTTAATAGTTAAAATTGTAGGGATGCAAACCTAGTTTCAGCTTTCCAAATGGTGTCAAGGCCTTCCTAAACGCAACCAATAATGAAGAGATGTTGAGGTGATGGTAGAGTAGACGGAATTTGAACTCTATACAATATGAACTCCTGCACAAGTAGATAAATATTAGTTAAACAACATGGCTTTGTAGTTTGTTCAATTATAATTATGTGGTTATAAATGTGGTTGCAATTTATATGGACAGTAGGTAATTTTAGTTAAAGAACATGGGTTTATGCTGGAAATATTGGCTGCTTCTTCGCATATAGAAACTGAGGAAGCTTCCACCTAAGCGTGGTATGACACAATTCACTGAAAAGGCTACAGCTCAATTGTTGACAATTTTCTTTAATGATTATCAGTGTCATAAGAACCTAGGCATTAAATTTCCATGAAAATACAAAATAAGGAGAAGAAATTTGGCAGACAACCTAACAATTGTTACATCAATTGTAAATATGTTTCTTACTTACTGAGTCAACAATGAACATACGGTTTTATGAACTTTGCCAATGTACATGATGATGATTGAAACTCAAACTCATTGTTACGTGACATTTTCACTTCACTGAGATTGAAACTAACAACCCTTTTTAACTACCTTATTTCATTTTATATATTAGACTTTGAAGTTAACATCTGTGCCTCTGTTTACTTCCTTATTTTTCATCCATAATTTGGTAACATGGTTGAGATTCATTCAGATTGCCAGTCTTCAAAGTCCCTTTTTTATATAAGGCTCCTCTAAAGGCTACAATATCCACTATTGAATTTAAGAGCCTGGCAAGTTCACAACACACTTTAATTTTAAATGGACAATTGTGCACTACGGAGATCTCACTTTAGTGGAGCCTTTTTATCATTTTCTCTATAAGTTTTCAACATAATTACTAGAGAAAATGATTTAAGATCAGAAACCCAAGTGTAAAACTAGCACACATATATGGCAGTGTTTATATAAGCTTAATTATTGTTAATTTTAGTCTTTTTGTATTCAGTCTTGGTAAGAACATGTTTATAAGTCACAAAGTCATGACAATAATTCATATTTTACACAATCTAATTAGTAGATCTTATTGTCCCTCTGAAAAATTGGGACTATATTTGACTTTGAATGCTACTACCAAACTACTGGTAGCTATATGCATCAAACATATGTTTAGAGAAAAAAATCATACAAACATATGTTTAAATTGTGACTGTGGCTATTTTTTTAAGTATGGTTTGATAAATTTATATTTTTTTGTCTCAGGTATACACACAGGTGGTCATTTAGGTTGACATCACAGGCATTAATTTTAACTTATAAACAAATAAACAGATATGTTATAGAAGAAACATATATTGTAAGGGATCAAAGAGAACAAAAACTTAAATAAAAGGCACACCATGTAGAAATATTGCTAATCAACAACTTAACAAAAGGAAGCCATGACACACACAACTCGAAGCAAATGTATATTCTATAAAGACTTCCAATTTATTCTCTTAGCTTCCTAACATAATAAGGGACCAATTTGTGACCCCAACTTAAAAGGGAACATCTTGGGCTAACCAGCATTACTAACCCAGCACAAAAGAATAGGAAAAACAATAAGAGCAACAAGCTATTCTTGAAAATTGAAATTAAAGAAATAACAGGCCTGCTGATATGGCATTAGTTTGGATTAGCAAAGTGGAGAAGAGAAGTGTATAAATGAATATCAAGAGAAAATTCTTAAAAGATGCCAATATTTATATTTGTCCTTGAACCACTTTATCTGATAAAAACATATGTCAATCTTAATAGCAAACAAGACCATTACATGAAGTCATAAAAACACTTTAGGCAGTAAGAAAACTATTGCTCAACAAAAATTCAGTTATTTAAGACTGGACCACTTTAGGCATAAATATCTTATGAGGTGTGTTCTGTGTGACATATTAGTAGACTTAGGAACTCTGTTGCTCACAAGCTTTAGACTTAGGAACACTTTAGGCTTGTCTAAACAAGTTGGTTCCAGAATTTGGGTAGGGAATGTCCCCAGCCATATTCAGTCTTTTATACTAACAATGTTTTTGGTTCAACACTGTGAACCAGAATCGATTCCAATCACATATTCCTTTTTCTATACTGGTGCTGAAGACTTTTATTATTTGGAGAAGCATTACTAAGGCTATTGAAAAAATCATGGATGGACACAGTGTTCATCTTGGTTCGGTTAATTGCTCTTTCTGATTTGAGGAAACTAGAAGAATTTATACTTGTCCTGAAACTGAGATGGTACTAATTACTAAATAATGGAATAGTCTTTGGAAAAGACTATCCACAAATCTGCCAAACAGGGAATGAATAAGAAGTAAGAATTGGAATATATTCAACATCTACATAATATAGTTGGATTCCTATATAATTGCAATTATATTTATCTCCATCACCCATGTAAAAGATCTAATCATATACATCATTCTTCACTCCTACGTTGTTCCTCTTACTTCTTCAAAACCTCCAGAAAAATCTCATTCCATGTGTCTAATGAAGTATACTGGTCTTCTACTTAATGAAGCAAAAGCCTACACAAGTCAAACACACAGAAAGGGGGATAACAAAGACAGAAGATACAGTAACAATTGAGCTGAACAATTAAGACAAGAGAGACGAAGTGTTTCCAGATTAATCCATGCATTTGTGCACCTTATCTTCCTTCTTAAGTTTTCCCCCTTCACACATACGTAACAAATTATTTTTCTTCTTTGTTCTGTTGCTCATACGTAGCATAGGTGACCCCAATACCTAATTTGACTTAATTAGGTTCCTCTCATCAATTTCGTAGCCTTATGCCACATGAGCTGTTTATCCCATGATTATTAACTTTTGTAATTATGTGTTCAACTGAGTTCATATATGATAATAGGACATATATAAACCACTAATGTCCATTTCTTCTCTCGGATTGCTATCTATAGGAGATTTAATTGTGGTAGAGCAATCAAACTGTGTTCTACCACAAGAGGAACTATGAAGTTCATAATTTGACAATTTGTTTTTAAGAAATAATAGACACTATACAATGTGCAGTTGTGTACACTGAATATCACATGCTTTCAGGGTGACAGTTGTTTACTATTAATACCTTGAGTTAATTTGAAATTTTATGCTTCAACACAAAATGTGAGACCTAAAACCAAAAGCAGAAGTGAACGTGATCACTGAAGAGATGAAAGTTCCAACGGTAGACACACAATCAACAATTTCAAATATTATTTACTGGATATGTATTATTTAGAGGTAGTGAACAAATAATGGTCGTGCATGATATTTGAAATTAACCATATATTCACCAAGGCCATAATTAAACAAAAAAATAACCCTCTAAGTGCATGAAATCATATCCAAAAAAAGAGGAATGAATAGGTGTAGCAGACCATAGTGGCTTATTGGTTACTATTCCACTAGCCTAGCCTCTTCTAGTATACATAGGAGGAAACATGTAAATTATGCGCAGTTAAAACCTATTTAGACATTATTTTAACCAAAGAATTTAAATACATCAATAAGGAATTTAGACAACATGTGTTTCATTTTGTTTGTTTTTATTGAAAACGGACGGAACCATTCAAGGAACCATTAATTGTCAATGAATTCACTATTTACACTATTTTCTTTGGGATTACATTTTCAATTCCAAAAGGTAAGCTGTTGTCTATATCACTTTAAAGATTATTCATTCTTCATTTTTCCAAACATAATAATTAAAAGCAATCCCAGTTTAATAAGTCTACTTAACATTCCATTCGCCAACTAAATTACTACTGACTATTATCATTTTTTTTCTTAACTGTGCTCAACTAGATTAGACAGACACCTTTACCACCTTAGCACAGTATTTTTTACCTGAGAGAATGGGAAGATAGGTTCTGAATGTTTTGGATTTATTTTCATTTTTTATCAAAAGTATTTCATTAATTAAATTAAATTATTTATAGTTAATTAAAATGTGTTCTAATTACAGGTAAAAGAAAAAGGAGAATGACACATGAGTGTTATTTCAATGGAGAAAGAAAACAAAAACCCATATTGGGGATGTTGTAAGAGGACATTGTTGGGCCCTATCGTAAGGTGCTTTTATTCCCAGTTGCCTCATTTGTTTCTGTCATCTTTGTATTTTCATAACTACTAACTAATTTTAAACTTCATACCAGAAAATACAACCCAGGAATCAGATGTACACCCCAGGACATGAGTAATGATGAGCAATAACAAAAATGCTTACTATACGATGCTAATATAAAATGAACCAAAATATATCTTTAATACACAAAGGGTTCAAAAGGCATGAGACAAAAATCAGTCCTGGGACTAACATAAGATAAGCATATTCTTACTTGCAATACAGCACCAGATGCGAGAGGAAGAGCTTCGACGGCCACTAACTTAGTTACCTCAGAGCACAATCCTTACTAACAATCACAATTCACAAGATTTAGTAAATTTTAACATCACTAACAATTCAACTGCATTGACAATTAATTATCAAAATACAAATAAGTCAGTCAAATGTGACATACCATGTTGTTGAGCAGCAGCACCCTGGTAGCCACACCATTTAAGTTAACACTCTTAACTTTCTTGCTGCTCCTGCTGGTATGGGGCACCTGGTCATGAAAAAAGTAATGCACTAGCATAGAATCCTACATAGTAAGTTTGGAGTTTTGATTGTGGAACCTTAGAATCTAATAAATGCTCTCACCAGACAGTCAAAAGGATACAATAGAACACAAGCTTATGAATAAACGCAAGTATAGCGCCTAAAATACCACACCACCATTGTGTCTCCCAGGAATAAAAACAACCATTTAGACCAGTGCACTAAAGGAGAAGTAATAGATTTACAAAAAATGTTTCAATTTTAATTTTTGTACTTTAAAAAGTGGTGCTAGCTAGCAACACCTGTACTGGTTCCATTATTTGTTTCAGTTTATGAAAAACTCAGAGCCTGGGGTCTATAAGCATGCCATGTACTTTAAGCATTTGCACTTGTTAAAATACAAATGCTTAATCAAAGCTCCACAAAACTACCAAGTTACTTAAAACGGTGACACATTTAAGAAGTAAAAGTTCCCAAGCAGGGACACATCAAAATGTTTCCATTAATGTAACAGCTAGCAGGGAAAATTCCAGCATGTTTGTTGTAGCATTCTGGTTTTGAATCAAGCAGAACTGCATTGCGTCCACTGTCTTGCATCCACACAACCCATGCTTTGTGAATACACAATCAATAGGATGATTGTAAGTCTCCATCATCCGAGAAACAAACAGCTTTGAGGGATAGCAGTCAAACATGTTTAGAATCCTAGATATAACCTTGACTAGCAGTCAAACAGAGACCCAAACATGTGCTTGATTGTGTTAAACCAGGAAAACCACGAGCATTTTTAGAATTAAACCAGGACATTTAGCTTTTTGTATTTTTTTCCTTTTTTCTTTTTCTTGTCAAGATGGAAATTTTAACCAAACCAAACCAGCAGTCAAACAGTTTACCTAACTATCCCCTATATTGATTCTGCCACTAGTCCAGGTTTACGACTATGTAACTAACAAGAAAAGCCAAATAATATACGGATTACGAGGAGCATAAAGGAATTCTATAAATTAATATTAGTGGTATAAAATCAATCGTGAACCTAAATCTAAGTTATCTAACAGCTTAAGAAGCAGAATTGGTCCTTGACAAGTGAAAACTAAAAGCATAGGTGAGAAAGAGGATAAAAACATATAAAGAAATGATATATAACATCTCTTAAAGCCTTTGATCCATTGTTTCATAATTCTTAATAATTAGAGTTCCATAGTTATCAAAGTGATGTTGGGTTTAACCCCCCAAAAATGGTATAGCTTAACTAAATTTCGAGCTGCAAAGATTGACAGCTTGAACTCAAATGAAGAGCTTACATTGTGATAGGCCTCCCATAGTACAAGTCTATAACAGGAGAGAAAGCCCAATACACAAGTGGATAGGAAAAATGACAGAAAGGGCGGCAAGGGAATGTTGTCAAAGATGACATGCCAAAAGAGGCAGTTGTTGATGACAGGATTGGAATGTAACAAAATGGCCAGATACCAGCCCAGTAGAGGAGGAAAATATTCAGGAGATAAGCAAAGGTGGAATGGGATAAGAGCTGGGGTGAAGGAAGGAGAGAAAGGCAGAAAAATATGTGGCAAGGGATAGTGATCTACGGGCTCTTATAGATAGGGAGCAGTTCTGCTGATGTTTTTTTTTTTTTTTTACTTACTATAAGATTATAGTTTTCTCTTTACCACCATTTCCCATCTGTTGAAAACCAGCACCTATTATATCAAAAAGAACAGGACGCAGGAGTCATCCAAGTAGCATCAAATACGGAAGCACAAAATATCCTAAAATCAGTCACACCCTTTTTTGTTTGTCTTACATATAACCATCTATATCAAGACCATACTGAGTGCATAGTTTAAACTTTACAGCACATTCCCCCCATCACTAAAATACAATAACAATCAATAGTTTACTACATGGCAATAGACTCTATTCAGATCACTCTAGTTCTAGTGCACAGAAATTGAATCATAAGTGCAAGATAACTATAGTTGTTACCTCTACAGAATGATAGCTTTGACGGAGCAGAGGAAGAAGAACGTTCGAGGGATGGTGGACCTTCAGGAGAGACGGCGGGTGGGTTCAAGGGGCAAAAACTGTAAACCCAATCACAAAGGCCAACAAACAGGGTTTGAGGGTTGAGAGAGACAACAATGGAGGGGTCATGAAAAATACAGTTCGAGGGTCACACAAAATGGAGGATATTTGAAAATAGAAAATAAGGGGGCTTCGATGGAAGACACGAACCCGATACCTTATAGTGTAAAAACCTAGATTCCATTTGTTGACCTAGAGCGGTCACCAAGTCCGGCCAGTTACCAAAAAGTGAAAACGAAGAGAGGAGCCAGTTACCAAAACACGAAAAACGAAGGGAGGAGTGGAACCTGCTCTGCTAATGCTAGGGGTGTTCATCAACCGATCCAAACCGATTCAAACCGCGGTGACCGAAGCGAAAAACTGAAAACCGAAATAACCGAAAACCGAAAAATTAAAAACCGAAAAAAAATCGAAAATTTTCACCGGATTGGATCGGTTTTCGGATTGGCCGGTGAAAACCGATCCAATCCAAACCGATCCAATTGTAAACCATACTTTACCCTTTATCTACTTGGGCCTATTCCCTATCATAGCCCAAAAACCAAAATTCCAATACATTACTCCTTATTTTGTCCAATGAACGTGTTTGTCTAATGAAAATTAGACAATAATGTTTGTTTTTGTCCAATGAATGTGTTTGTTTATGTTAGATACTCCTTATTTTGATAAAAATAAGTCTCATAAGTTTTATTTTTAGACTTTTTAAAAAACCGAAAATCGATCCAATCCAAACTGAAAAAAATTGGATTGGATTGGATCGGATTTGAAAAAAATTTCAAACCGAATGGATGATCAAATGACCAAACCGAAGGAATTGGATCGGATGATTTTTTGCTTCAAAACCGATCCAATCCAGACCGCGAACACCCCTAGCTAATGCCCTGGCCAAGACACACCTGGTTACGCGTGAGTGTGCTAGCTTTTCACTTCAAGAGGTTTCCAGTGACAGAGGAGATGGGAAAAAACCCCAAATTTATGTTTTTGATTTTTTTTAAAAATAATTAAAATAACTTATATGATTCAAAGACAGTTTATCTGAAAATCATCTTTGTAGATTGCACTGAAACTAAGACGGTTTTCTCTAACCCAACGTTGTCCCCTTTATTTAAATACGGGTATAGATACACCCGTTCTTATAGTGTCCATTCAAAGACGATTACTTGACAACCATCGTCGTACTCTTACACATAATGTGATCACCATACCAACTAAGACGGTTTTGGACAACCGACGTAGTTAGTGTGTCGTAAATAAAGCTATTTGTAGTAGTGTCCTGGTTTTGAAGCTTCAAAGGATGAGCAAGCTCAAGAAAATGGGGGAAGGACAGCGCTCCAACTACACGGTCCAGCAGCACAAAGTAAGAAAGGAAGTTCAGGAATTGGGGCTGCAAGACAGTTTCAGTGGCTAAATCTGAAACTTTTCTTTTGGTCCAACTTTAAAAGACAGCTTAGAATGAGATATTAGCCTAGTGGGTAACTCAAGGTTATGCTGTATACTAAAAATTAAGGCATAGAAATTTAATTTAGTTGATGGGTAAAAGTGACGTGTAAATCACCGTGCAAGAAAGGTGCAGTTTAAATGTTCAACTTTTTTTTCTTCCATAAACTCAAATAAGTTACTCAAGCTATTCTAAGTACCCCTTCATAGTGTTATTTAAGATTTATAGTAATACTTTTATAGATAGTATATATCAATGGACATAAATTTTACAAATTAAGTGTTTTATACTTATTGTTAAACTTACTTTTTGTATTTTAGTTATAAATTTCTAAGTAAGAAAACTAATGTATATATTTCATGTGTAAAAGTTGCCATGTTTTATTCTTAACCAGTTTTTTTACCCGTGCGCATACGCACATGTCGCTCCGCTACATTTTTATAAATTTATTTTTTTAAATATCTATCATAACTAAAATATTTGTATTTATGATATTTAAGCTTCATGTTCATATGAATGTTTAGAATATAAGTTTTGAAAATAGAACTTGATAACCACAACCCAAATTGATTAAGAACTAATGAATAAGGAAAGTTTAAGGTAAAAAGTTAAAGAGTAAAACAATAAAAAGAAAATAAATAGTTAAAGAAGAAAAAGAAAAAAAAACTAATTAGGTATGATAATAATAGAACATTACAAATAGGATAAAAATAGTTAAGGAAAACATGAAAATAATTCAATGAAAATGGGACAATGAATGCACAAGATTGTCTATGGAAAACATGTTGTGCTGGGTAGTGAGACCTGAGCAGTTTCGAAGGTCATCAATTTTGTCATTAGTCAATACATTTGTTGCACACATCAAATATACATAATAAAATGTCCAAAAGTAAATCTTTAAAAAGTAGAAAGATGGAAAGGAATGAGATTAAATAGCATTGGTACCGTATGATGATAGTATTTTGAGTTGAACCAGCTTTAGGCAGATTGTGTTAGATCAATATTCTCCTACTGACTTACTTTTAAAATAAAAATACTGAAAACATGTAAATAATATACATCACGTCACTTAAAAATTAATTTGAACTAAAATCAATTTTGCAAAACACGAAAAATGTAACAATTCGTTTGTGATTGAATCAAAGTATAAAAAAAACCTCTACACATATCGTAATTAAATTCTCAACATTTTTTAAAAATAAAATACTTCAAGTTGATAATCAGTTACACTTAGACCCATTTAAATGATTGAAACATTTAACCAAGAGAAATGCAAGGAGAACTTTTCAAGAATAAAAATATTCATAAACAGCGAGGATTCTTACAGAGATGACGAATAACTGTGAATTTTATTGATAAAGTTAACTGGGTGTCTGCTCCTGCATGTCTTTAATTGTGGCAAGAGCATCTTCACACCAAGAAATATCATGTATATAATATGACTTCAGTATTTATACTTTATATAACTTTAGAAGAAATCATTCAAAAATGCTTTTAAAAGGCTCACGTTGAGCACTCTTGCAATCATAAAGAAGCATTCACAAGTAATAGGGTCAACCTGTTTTTAAGATGAAGAAAAATGTCACACACATTCTCATAAGACATATAACAAAGAAAAGGTATGAGTAGTTAAAAAACTTCAATATGAACATTATGACAAGGAATGCAAAAAAAGAAAATGGAATAAAATAAGAATAAAGCAATTGAATACAATTAATGTTGTTTGTTGTGTCACTGCAATTCCACTAAAAAATATAGAACATTATGCATTAAAGGAAATATCACTGCAGTTTTTAAAAATAGGTTTTCATAATACTCATGAATATATGATCCTTGTCATAATGGAATTGTAATGGACTTGCTGTGAGTATGGTTAGATGTTAGAGGTGTTTCTTGCACGTGACATAATTATGCATTGAAGGAAATGTCACTGCAGTTTTTTAAAACAGCTTGGTTATTTTTATTACAACAACTGAGTAGCTTTCAGCTACTTTATCAATCTTATCCTAAACCTACCCTTTTGAAGTCTACATAACTTTTGCATGTGACATTAACTTAACATTTTTCATAATCCAAAATTAATCTGTTGAACTCAGACACACTATCATGAAGAACACAGGAAATAGAAGTAGATTAATTTACTAATTAAAAACATATAAGTTTAATTTAATGTAACGGGGGGTTATAGCGGCAAAAGTAAACCTCAAGACCAACATCAGCAAAAATAAATGTCCAGTAAGTCAATTTTTAATAATAAAAAAAATAACTTACATGATAGCTTGAAGGAAGTTATTGTATAATTCTATGTATTGCACCCATGAAGCATAACAGTAATTGAAGAAAATCGTACCTTATCGAACTGGACCAAAAGTTGAATTGCGAGCTCGGGGCTGAGAGTGCCATTCTGAACCTTCGGGTGACTTGTAATAGTGATAATCCCTGTTAAGTTGAAGCTTTGAACAATAACTTTTAACTGTTATATATTTACGATGAAACAATAAATTATACAATTTATGTACAAAGAATAGAGTTCAATAAAATCAGATAATGAGTTTTGTAAACTTTTCTTTCATGCATTTGTGAACTGCCATTGCTTGAATTTTCCTATCAAACACAATCAACAGGAAAAGAAGGAAAAACTGCTCATAAAGATATACCAAAATAGTGCTCAAAACCATTCAAATGTGTTTTACCAAATGACTAAAATGGTGATGAATTTTCATTTTAAACTGGACTTTGAATTTAAAAATTTCACAATTAACTACTCAATGACCCTAACAACATCTTCCAAAGAAGACTCACCAGCACGCAGGCAACTGCCAATATTGGTACCCAATTAGGCAATAAGCTCTGATCCTGATCCATGGAATCATAAAGCAAAATTTTAGAATTGATATATGCATACTTAATTCTACAAAGATCAATTATCAAACTAATAAAATCAATTACCCTTTCAACAATATTAATTTTAACCAAATTCAGTATTGAAACACAATGGGACTACCAGGCAGCATTTGGTGTGTGTGGTGCACAACACAGAATACAATGGACTCATTTTGTTATGATGTATTCTTTGTGGCTCCACACTCTTTAATGAAAGAAAAATGCACAACTTTTTATGTTCATGTACTGCTTTTCAACTACATGGTAGTTTAAAATGCACCAAGCATAATAGAATCCATATGTTATGTTCCCTATCATCATAATTCGTCTACCAAATACTACTTAAAATCCTTTACAGCAGTTAAGCAACAAGTAGATAGTATAATTTTTAGAAATGAAAGGAACAGTCTTCACATTTCGTTTATATTTTGCTCGTCATTTAGTAATATATAATTTTTAGAATTTTGGGGTGACTTCTTCACTGGCTTCCCAAGTTTGCCTACCCCTTTGAATCAAGGGCAGAATATGAATTATGTTGCCAGTACATCATTTCTTTTAATTCCATCTACCCTAGAAATGTTTTTAAAGCTAAACTCACAAGCAACCAAACACACATCTGATACACCCAAGCACAAGCACCAAACCCACATCTAATACCATAGACATTCACTTATTAGGTTGGAACTAAATGCAAGGAATGACTTTATTAGTTTAGCTCATATATTCCTTAGTTGACTAAAGATGACTGATTAGTGTGAAAAATATTATCTACAAACATTTCTGAGTTCTGACATATTAGACTCAACCTCATGAATTGGTTGATTTAATTATTTGTCAAAATTAAGAAAAAAAATGAAATTTCTAATTTCATACCCAGGATTTAAATAATGAAATACAGTATGACATTCCCCAGTGCTGTAGAAAGTAAAATATATAAAAATGTGATCTAGAATAATTTCTTGAAATTATGCTCAATCTCCATCTCAAACTCCCAAATTTATTATTCATGTAATATTTTCTTTGACTAATTGTTTGCCTAAACTAAATAGATTGATTGACTTACTAGCTACTAATAAAAAAATTCAACAAAAAAGCTACTGACCTTATAATTATAGATTGATTGACTTTATTTGGAAAACAGAGCAAGAGTCAGAGCAAGTTCTTGCCTAAAACAAATGGAAGTGGTCTTAAACTAAACTTTCATCTATAAATGTAAATATAAGGAAATAAAAAGTTACCTCGTAGCAAGAAAAATAAATATCGGTTATCGGTTTTCCCAGATCTAGCATCAGTCCATGCTTTTGCAATGGTTTTCTTCATCTCATCATCCTCATCCTCATACATAGTCTGCAATATTACATGCAGAGTAAAAGTCAAATTGAATGTTCCAAGTGAGGTAACAACATAGCCATAATTGCAACATGTATGCCAAATTATAGTTCATTTAACAACATCGGTTTACCCTATATTTATATCAGTGGTTTGCACTATATACTTGTTCAAACTTCAAACAAACAATATCAATCAATTTTTAGTCACTTTTTATCTCATTTGAAACAACATAGTAATTCTTGAGGAGACAACAAAATGTTATTTAAAAAATCAATCATGCCCTATGATTTGACATAGGGCATAGATTACTGAGGAATTTATTCAGTTGGTCAAAGAGATTAGGAAGAAAATAACAGTAAAGCCATAATCTGACTTTTTCTCATCTATGATTGAAATATCATTATGTTAATACATTTTTAAAAACAGCTAGATCAGGCAAATAGTAGCCGCATGCACTCACATACAAGCTGTAATTGCTCTAGAATACACTGCTTCCTTGTGAATGCTTAAAATACCCATTTTTCCCCTTACACTGAGGACAAGCCTACTGAAAGGGAAATACGCCTTTTATCTATGATTGATGATAGCATTATGAAAAACTAACTTATCTTAATTTTAGCCAAAGTAAAGGGTTTAACAATTATGGGAACCATTATCTTAATTACCTTGGCAGACTTAGCACCCCACTTCCTAGTAGTAGTTTCCTTCAATGAGGTAGAAACAATTGGCTCAGGGGCAGCACTATGCTCAAAAAATCAAACTGTCAAAAGTTTAGCAGGCAATGCATTGCTATTAAGTCAACTGAAAAATAAAAAAAAACTATGGTAATCTCAATTTAAATAATAATAATAATAATAGTAATGATGAAGAAATATAATAAGTTGAAGTGAAAAAATCACAAAGAGAATTAACCTGTCATTCATCAGCTACCCTCAAACTTGCCTAATCAGCTACCCTCTACGAAAATTAACCTGCCATTCATCATACTCATCATACCTATTGCAATATACAATAAAGATTATAAACAGAACAATAGAAATTTGGGTGAGACATTTTGTCAAACACTTCATAAGCAAAATGCATTTTTCCAAACACCTCATAAATTTCAGAAACTGAAAGATGAGAGAGTGAACATGAATTCACAATTAAAATAGAAAACTAAAATTCTAAGCACAAGCTATATAGGATCGTTGAATTGATCAAGATTTAAGCTCTCAATGGAGATCTTCATTAAAGGAATCAAGCAAGAACAGAGGGAAAGGAAAAAGGAAGTAGAAAAAATAGAGAGAAAATAAATATGAAAATTAAGAAGAGTGTAAAAAAGTGTTTCCAAATTACTAAATATGTTTTATAACTAATCAGTTAATATACAATTTATTTAAAAATATACAAGTAAATTAAAACTATAGAAAATGATAAGGTGAGATTATTCACGGGTTTTCTCAAACCTAAATAAATCTGATGGAGATAAGAATGCTATTAAAATTTTAATCCAAACTTAAACCTCCTGTACCTTTTGTGAGGAGAGGAACATGAAGATTTGGTGGAGAAGGCGACGCGGCAGCGGCGAGGAGGTTGTGGCGCAACGACGGCGAGAGGAAGAATGAAGCGTAGAAGAGAAAGAGAGAGAGAGAAGGAAGTTTCACAGCCCAGCTCCCCAACTTGAAAGCTTCATCTTTATGACCTGCAGGAGGGGGAGACCCCGTCTTATACCAGCATCTCTTTCGGTTCTTCGGTCATCCATGGAATAGAGCCCACCAAACTCCTCCCTCAAGTCCAGCAGCACAAAGAATAAATGGATGGGTTTGCTATCTGTGGAGAGACGGAACGGACAAGGAAAAAAAAGAGAGAATGAAGGAAATATTGTAGCAGAGTTGGTGAACGAAAGAAGAGGAGCAGTTAGCAAAGTTGGTGAGGAAGTGAAGCTTTGGTCCGAAGCTGAGGAGTGGAGAATCCGAACCTGGGAGAAACCGAGAAGAAGCTGCCAAACCTGCGAAGCGACGGGAAGCTGGCGAGTAAATGTTTTTTTAGTACTATACATAGACTAGATTTGTTACAGGAACAAATACAAAACCCATGACAGTTATTATACACGAAAGATATGAATTTTCTTATTTAGAAATTTGAAACTAGAATACAAAAAGTAAGTTCCAGAATAAGTATCAAAAAACTTAAATCTGTATAACTTATGTCCATTGGTATATACTATCTATATAAGTATAACTACAAATCTTAAATAATATTCTATAGCGGTACTTCAAAATAGATTACGAATAACTTATTTGAGTTTATGATAAAAAGTTGAACTTTTAAAGTTAGACTTTCCATAATCTCCTCAATACCTAAATGTCCTGACATTTTCAGTGCAAGTGTCGTTAATTAGATTTATAATGATATAGATAGATAGATAATAAGCAATGAAAGTTTACAATGATCTTGATTTAATATGTCTTGTAAATTGTTTGAATTTAGTCTTAATGGTTAAGAAAAGCTCACACATGATTATTCATTTTAAAAAAATCATACATGCTTATTATTTAAATCCTTTAGAGGCATGGACAATACACAACATATGATAAAATGTCATGAAAACATATTAGTCACATTTATTCTTATTTGACAACATATTTTAAATGTTGTCAAAAGCTTTTAGCAACATTTTACTGAGTGAGGGCAAAAAATGTTGCTAAAGATCACATGTGTGGTAGTCACATATGATGTGGAGTTACCAACGAGACTGGTTTCTTGCGGTTACTTTCATATCCAATTCGATGGAATGGAGGAGAAAGGATTTGGGGAAGAAGGGGGATAGGGGAGTGGAGGAAGGTTGGTGGGTGACGACGGTGGTGGGTGGTGACTGGTCACCAGTGACAATGGACGAGCTGTGGAGACTATGGTGACATCATTATTATATACACACACACACACATGGACAAATGCAGTTTCGGGACTATAGGGGCAATTGTTCGCACAAGATATTTTTTTTCTTATATGTATTTGATAAAAAAAAGGTTTCCCCCTCATAAAAAAATAGGTGTTGTGCCCAAAGAAAATCTTTTTTTAGATGAATGTAGAAAGTTATAACTAAGAGCCAATAAATTGGTGCTAATTTTACCATTTATCTTTCTAATTTTTATTTGGACTAATTTGCATGCTTAAATATACAGATTTATGGTTATTATTTAGGCTGGAATTTCATGTCATTTGAAGGTTATTTTATGATGTGGTAATGTTGAATGATATCATAGGATAGGTGATAGTTTATAGGCTGAAATATTACTAATGTTTGGAATGATATTTGATAATTTTTGAAAGAGATTTGATGATCTTTGGGTTGTTTGTTCATATTTTTATTCTGGGACTGTTTTATATTAAATTTTAGAAGTAGAGGTTGAATTGTGTGTAGGTAAATGGTTCAAATACTAGAGTGATTCAATTTTGTGTATGAAGTAGTAAGTTGATAGGTGCAAGGAGATCAAGATGACCAGGGTGACATCCCGGATAGATTATATTTTGATGACTAAGATGACCGGGTTGACATCCCGGATAGACTATATTTTTGATGATTGAGATGGTCGGGGTGACATCCCTGATAGACTATATATTTTATTGATGAACAAGACGGTCGGGTTGACATCCCAGATAGACTATCTTATTGATGACCAAGATGGTCGGGTTGGCATCCCGGATAGACTATATATTTTATTGAGACCAAGATGATCGGGTTGGCATCCCGGATAGACTATATTATTGATGACGAAAATGGCCGGGTTGAACATCTTGGATAGACTCTTATTGATGACTAAGATGGCCGGGTTGGCATTCAATGGGCGTTTTTAGTTAAATATTTTTCTATTCTTCTTAGCTTATTTGACTTCTCTTGGACTTTTATTTTCTCAATCTAATTCAGTTTTTGTCTTAGGCAAGCAAGTTGGCTTAATTGCTAATTGTTGCTTATTTTTAGATTTTTTGCTCACTTGACCTATCTTCCTTGTACATGACCTACAGAGCTCTACAGAACTTTGAATGAAGCATATGAGCATTCCTTGGAAAGATAACGAAAGGATCTACAAGTTTGTCAGAGATAAGCCGAGGCCAATTCTGTCATTTGGAGGGTCATTTTAGGCTTTGAAGTAAGAATCACTGCACTTGAATTTTGGGCAGCGAGTTGAATTTTTATTGGTGTAATTAGCAAAATTAATAAGTTTAGATGGGCCTACTCATGACGCATTCTTTTTTTTGACTTAGTCACTATATGCTAGTGCAATTAGTTAGTGAATACAACATTACATTTTAGCAAAAACAGAATTTACATTTTCCTTTTCAAGTTGTCAGAATCAAAACCCTTTTTGTAAAATATAGGAACACTTCACACTTAACCAAGAGGGGGGGTGAATTGGTTAGGCTTGGTAATTTAAAAATTTATTAATCAAAATAAGAGTTTTTGTCCTTTTGGATCTTTATCACAAACACAACCAAGAGCCTTTATCCAAGAATCAACCCAAGAGATGTAATGCTTCAAGAATTAAGTAGTTAATAAGAATTTACATAAAACAATCAAATATGCAGAATTAAACAAACACACAAGGAATTATATTGGTTCACTTCAAACACTATGAAGTTACATCCAGTTTTCTTCTACTCAACACTAGAGTAGAGTTCCACTATTGCAAATTTTAGTTCTTGCAAGATTCTTACAAGTCTCTCTTTATCAACCCTAGATAAAGTTCATAGATCTAAAACCATATTAGATCCTTAGAGACCAAATCCAGTTGAGAACACTACCCAGCAACACTTAGAGAAACACTATCTCTAAAATACAAGCAAGAGCCCAAAACATAATAGACAAGACAATACAAATTTCAACATTCAAAGATTAAGGAAAGAAATCACCTGATGATCCAAAGATTGATATGCATGAAATGGATTTACCAGGTTAATGCAAACAACAAATTCAGAACATGGCTTTCCTTGATCTTTGAAAAGAAAATCTTGCTTCACTCAATCCTTAAACACCCATAAGAGTTTTGTGGAAGCAAGAGCTTTGTGAACCCAGAAAAATCACTTAGAGAATGTTTAGAAATCTTTAGAATGCTCAGAATTCGAATTACTCGAGTCGGGAAAACAACTGAGCAATGGTTCTATTTATAATAATTTTTGTAACCGCTTGTAATCGATTAAATGTGCTCCTATAATCGATTATTTAGCATATGTAATCGATTATATACGCTCCTGTAATCGATTAAAGTGTTCATAAGGATTCTGGGTAACCACAACGAGCAATTTAATCGATTATCTCGATGCATACTCGATTAAATCCGAAATATGTATAAACATGAATGTACTGTGTAATCGATTACAATAATTGGTAATCGATTATATCCGAAAATATGAAAAACATGTTTGAACTACGTAATCGATTACAGTAATTGGTAATCGATTAAGCCAGAGAGATTATATAAACTGTATGAGTAATGTAATCGATTACAGATTAGTAGTAATCGATTAAACAAGTCACTAAGGCAGATTCTAAGTGATCAAAGGCAAAATAATCGATTATTCAGATAGTGTAATCGATTAAACTGTTCTTAAGAATTTTCCAGAAAGCATTAAGAACAAAATAATTGATTCTTTGCTTATATTAATTGATTAAACCAGTGAAATGCTATTTTTCCAAAAACACTTTGTTTATTTCAAGATTCAAAATAATTTTCTAATGCCTTGTGATTTAATTCTTAAGCTTATGAATGATATGAATGCAATGACTTGGATCATCAGCAAACTTCCTTCCTTTTACATTTGATCACAAGCTTTTCTTTAATGCTTCAATCATGTTGAAAGTCCAAAACACTTCTTTGTCTTCAAACTATCTTTGTGCTTCAAGCAACTCCCCCTCAAATCAACACCTTTTCTTATTTTCTCTCAACTGTTATTCATTGTTCTTCCCTGTTCTTCATTTTCATTTTCTTTTCTTCCATTTTTGTGCACCAATTTTGTGGGGCTTTCATTGATGATGATCATGGGAGGCTAAACAATCAATCAATCCAAGGATCCAGTCCAAGCAAATGGGAATTTGAGTTCTGATTTAGTATTTCGAATTCTGTGTGAATGTTCACTTTCTTCTTCAATCTTCTATTCAATTTTCATGATTATGAATGTGTTTAGGATTGAAAATGGATTAGGTTATGGATTCATTTCCTAATTTCGAATTTTAATGACATATTAGTTGGATGATATTTCAATTAGGTTTGTGATTTCAATTAATTTAGGAGTTAGTTTGATTGAACTGCTTCTAATGAAATTATATGAACTTTCATAACAGAATCATTATCTAAGAACTATCATAATTACCATTATTTTGTTTGGTGAATTGGATTGATGCTCTTTAATCTGTTTTACATTACCTCTTGTCAATTCGCATTAGTTTATACGTTTTTTTCTGCAGTTCTGCAATTATATTTGAACGCATGCAAACTGTTTGACAAAACCCCCTAACTGTTTATTAGTGAATTGGAGTTATAACCATATTTATCGTGTCTTTGAGTCGACCTAGGTTAATCATGTGCTACAGAATTAGCATATTTTAATTGTTTTGAAGCGATACGACATTGCTAATCAAAACTGGTGACGTTGCCGGGGACACGGTTCATTGGTGCTAGCTTTAATTCACTCATAATTAGATTATATATATATATATATATATATATTTGCATTCATTCACCGCATATTGACATTTTGTTACACAATTGCACTTTGTCACATATTTGAATTATTGCTTCTGTGCATTATGAAATGTGGATGAAGTGTTGCTATAAAAACATAAAAAAAATAGAGTGAACAGTGTAACATCCCAAAATTTCAGAACTACAGACAAATATTAAAGGAAGTATTAGGCAAATTGATAGTTTATATTTGAGTTATTTGGGTGAAATGTTTAAGGGAAAAGACCATATTACCCTTCCCTTAAACTAGAAATGACAGAAATACCCTTAAGGTCAAAATGACAAAAATGCCCCTGGATATTTTGAAAATTACCAAAATACCCTTTAGCCTAGGAATGATCAGATATTTTTGGGAATTCTGAAGGAACCTGAGGAACGGATAGTATACTCCTAGATAACAAATTATCAACAAAGCTGGTGATAAGAAACCATGAATTAAAATTTCTAGGAATTTTAATAGATATTTTGAAAAGAGCTCAATACAGATTACCTCAGGCATTAGAAAACCACAGGAAAATGATAGATATAATCTATAGAATTTTCTCTTAATTAAGGGATGAATAAACTTCTTTAGTGAGCTAGTCTAGCAGTTTTACTAATTAAAAAGTGAAATGGACCAATAAGAAATTAGAATTTAGCTATTACATGTAATAAAGGAAAAATTGGTTGATTTGGACTTCTAAATTAAGTCTTGACTGTATGATACAAGATCAATGGAGAAAAGCTTTAAGAAAATTCAAGAATAGCCACATGGAGGATTAAGAAGCTTAGAAAATAGCCATTGATCCAATTGTAAAGTAAGGTAATGATGAATTAAGAAGATTTTCTTGAAGAAAACTGCCTCTTGACTCCTCTGGACACGTAGACAGTTCTAGGTATTATTTCAAAAATCCCAACAGTCAAAAGTTAGATATATTGGATAGTAATGTACCCTTAAAAGTTTAAGGAGATCCAACGGTTAACGAACCCAAAATCATTATTTTACAGAAACGGGTTTTTCAAGAATGAAGAAAAACACAAAAATCTTTAAATGTTGGCTACTACATGTAAAAGGAAGAAAATTGGTGAAACTTTCCCTAGAAGCCTAGCATTCCACGTACAAATGAAGAGTCAAGGAGAAGAATGTAGAATTTAGACACTTGGTTAGAAGAAAAACAAGGACTTTTCACCATTGGTCCACATGGAAAGCTATGTAATGATAACAAAGAAGATATTTGTAAAAACAAAACCAACAAGTTTATAAAAAAATAAGTGTGGACCAAATTTAAGGGCTATCCAAGGGGGGAAGCTACGTGCAATTGGAGCAAAGGAAGAATAGTGTAGAAATTTCAAGACATGGCCACTTGTTAGGAGAAGAATAGCTAGCCAATAAAAATTAAGCACATGGAAAGCTAGTTAGGATATTTTGTAATAAAAATCAAGACCAACAAGCCATAGAGGAATCTTGGATATTGATACAAATTATGGCATCCGAAAAGCTTTCATTCCACATGTATAATATACATTGTCAAATTGAACATGTTACCAATTGTAGATAATAGCTCCTTACATAATATCAAAAAATAGTACTAAATTCCCCAACATTCTCCTTTTAGTAATAATGTTCGTTCATGTCAGCTTCACTATAATGGTCCTTTAATTGTTCTTGGCAACTTACCTTTGCCTTCAAACTGTTTACATATATACATTGCAACGGAGTTGATTCATTTGTCTGGACTGATACTTTGTAGTTTATATACTAATACTCATTTTCTTGCTGATTCCATCATTAAATTAGGGGATAAGGAAATACACTCCCATAGGACAACAACCTGCTCAACAAGTGTTGATTAACAAAGTATCTGCAAGTCATATAACTTTGATTGTGATAGGAGTGCCAACAAACATAGCTATTTTCCTCATAAACAATCCACACTTAAAGAAAAATGTACAACGTATTTACATAATGGGTGGTGGTGTGAGGTCAAGAAACCCCGCTAGTTGTTGCCCCCAAAATGCTTCCTCCTCTTGCATTCCTAGGCAGTGTGGTGACCGTGGCAATGTATTCACAAATTATGAAGCGAACCCTTATGCAGAGTTCAATATATTTGGTGACCCTTTTGTAGCATACAAGGTCAGTCTCAAACTATATATAGAAGTTATTAACAAGTTAATATGCATTAGTTATTATCTAAAGGGACTTCCAACATCTTTTATGATTGCACTAATGCTTTATTTATTTACATTATGGAAAAAACTTACATATAATTCTTCAGTGATGTTTGTGTTGTACTCCAATCAAAATTGAAGTTTCATCTTGATAATCTGAGAAGGTTTGAGCTAAAAGATAGTAAAGATAATTGAGGTAAATATTTAATTATGATTGAATAAAAAAAAAACACGACCTACATAATATATCTTAAGTTTTGTCCTTATATTATATTAGAGCATAAAAAATTATTTAAATTCTTTAAATAAATGTCATTGTTAAGTAAATACTAGTCATCATTGTCTAACTATCCCTTAATGGCAACTATAATCAATTATGATTATGTGTGTTTAAATGCAAAAATGTGATTGGTTCTTAACCATAAAGTACATTGGGGAGTATATCTCTGGTTAGCATGCCAAAAAAAATAATCCAGAATTATTGTGATGGGATCCATTGGGCATCATAAAAGAGGATGACGTGAGCATAGGTTCCTTTATTCCTTTTAAGATTTGTGTGTGTTATTTGTGCTAATACTGACTAATATTATGACTTATCATAATTCGGGATACTTTAATTAATAAGAAAATGGTATAGTAATAAATTAGTAGGTATTAGTTAAAATTTTTAGGAAATGCGAACAATATATCCATTAACGCTTTTTTTTATACTTAATAGACCCTTGCAGTTACTTATATAGTAAATTAATTATGTTTCTAGTTTCATCAAGGTCTTACTGTTACAGATGTCTTTGCTCTTGAATAGATTCAAACTAATAAAATTCACTATGGATTAACAGTCTCATATTATGGTTTTGTTAGTGATGGTAAGTTAATGCAGTGTATAAAGTTCTTATTTGTTATTACTGAAGGCAGAAATTTTAGGATAAATGAAAAAAAAAAACTGTTTGCTTTAATTACATTGTTCTTTCCTTTGCTTCTTGTTATGTCTACGTTTGTTGAGTTGCTTGTAGACTCAAAGGTATTAGAAAATCATGATGGGTTTCACGAAAATTAGTAAATATTACATTTTAGTTTAATTTGTGTTATTTTTTATTTTAATGGTTTAAGCTTTTCCTTAGCAATAAAATATAGAGATTTTTTTTAAAAGAAGACATTCTAAGACGGTTCTCTCGAAAACCGTCTTAGAATTCTCAATTTTTTTTATTTTTTATTTAAGAAAGACATTTCTAAGACAGTTTTCACAAAAATAATCTTAGAAGGTCTACTTTCTAAGACGGTTTTACGGAGAACTGTCTTAGAATTCTCAATCTTTTTAATTTCTTAGAATTGTTTTTTTTATATAAAAAAAATTAAAAATGGATGTTTCTAAGACGGTTCTATAGAAAACTGTCTTCAAAAGTAGACCTTCTAAGACAATTTTTGCGGTAAACCATCTTAGAAGGTTCGCTTTCTAAAACAGTTTTCCAGAAAACTGTCTTAGAAACATCATAATTTTTTATAAAAAAAACAATTTCTAAGACGGTTCTAGACAAAACCGTCTTATAAATTATACCATTCTAAGACAGTTTGAAAACCATCGTCGACAGTATTGACTTTCGACGACACTTGCTTCAAAGACTGTTATACAACTGTTGTCAAAAGGCCTTAAGAACCGTTGTTAAAAGACATTTTAAGTGACTTAGATAAAATAAGGACTTACATTTGAAATACATGGTAAATAAACTATAAACTCAAGATCAACTCCAGTCAATTAGGATTAATACTGTGATGCTAAATTAGGCATGGGTTTGACAATTCTTTTCAAATATAGTTTTTTTGCAACATACCAATTTCAAAGAAAACCTGCATATAAAGCATTACGCAAAGTGAATCTTATAAATTTTCTTTTTTAACAAGATTAAGCAATACAAACTCATTACGTGAAGAACATCCAATGACATCATACTGCATATTTTTAAATGAAACGCAAAGCACATGATTCTATGTAGGTCGAGGTATTCACTTAACATCCATAAATTGATAGTTGTTTTCTTTATTTCGTTGGTCAATTTAATACTTTAGAATGATTTATATATTTATTTTTATCTTTGGCAACAAGGTAGTTATTAAATTCAAACAGTACTAGAAAATAGGCTTTTAACATTGGTTATTTTCGATTTTTAAAATCGTTTTTAATCGATGTTGAAACCACTAATGTTAAAAGTATCAATGTTAACATCGATTTTAAAAAACGATGTTAATATACATTACACAACATTGGTTAAGAAAATCAATGTCGCATAATAAGAAATAAACAAAATAATGTAAAATATGCATAAATTAACATTGGTTTTTAGAAAAATTGATATAGAATGTCATATTTTTAAAAATTAACAATCGTTGTCGTACACTTTCTACATTGGTTATGCCAAAATCAATGTTGTGTAGTACCTACACTATCAATTTTAGTATAACCGATGTAGAAAATGTCTTTTCTACATCAGTTTTTCCTATAACCAATATATAATGGCATATTTTAAATTACTATAATAAACTATTTATTAGTTATTATAATGGTATAATAAGAATAAATAAATTTAGTAGACTTCTAAACTAATTGTATGAAAAGTTGCATATAATAGGATTTAAAATACTAAAAGAACTATAATGAATTTCTCATATTCTTTATGAACTTTTTGTCTTTTTGAACACTAGGATCACTGTATTTCCTACCAATTAACCTTTTAGCATCTACAAAAAGATAAATAGAATAAATCTCTCGCTATTCAGTTGTTCAATTAAATTTTTAAAGGCAAAGCTACATAGTAGTAATTAAAAGCAGGAAATAAATATACCAAAGACTTGAAGCTTTGTTTATCGTGAGGGTGATTTTTATATTCATTGCGTAAAATGAATTTATATCTGCGTTGCCATCTTAAGTCACGACTTAATTATTTCCATTAACAGTGCATGGAAATGAATTTATAAAGATTGAAAGCTAGCTTCCATGCATGACCCAATAATATATTTACAACTACACACTAGCTATATAAACAAAAAACAATTATATTTGACTAACTACTACAAAAAGGTGTTTTAACGACGTTGGTTTAACATCGGTTGATCCAAAACTGTCTTAGAAAGAAATGCGGTGTGTAACACTCCAAAAATTGGGAATCACAGTCAATTATTAGGATTAAAGGCAGTACAAAGATTTGGGAGAAATGACGAAAATACCCTTAAACATTTTGAAAAAAGACACATATGTCCCTTTTGAAAATGACATAAATATCCTTGGACAATTTCAAAAATGACAGATAGGTCCCTGAGGCACTAAATGACCAAAATACCCCTGGATATTTTATTAATGACCAAATTGCCCTAGGAAGTCTGGTAAGATATTTAAGG
>PYAF01002672.1:628389-664416 GCA_007407185.1 Glycine tomentella | reverse complement strand
TCTATTGGCCAACAGATCTATCTCAATCCTAGCATATATTCATCCAATACAGATGCACACAAAATCAATATAAGTAATGCCACAGCCAATGCATGCATCATGAATCATGACCAACACTCCCCAAGAGTGTGGTGTGCAACCAAAACGGGAATTCATTCCCCAGAGAACACTGAACTTACCTGGTAAGGTCTCAGTCTGCGGTTCCTTCCCAAGTCTGTGGCTCCCGCCACCAACAGTCTCAGAATCAAAGCCTAATCAAGGCATAAGTAATTTCATATCAAAACCAGTCCACAGACATTCAAGTCATCATACATATATCATAATAGAATTCCCCTATCCTAGGGTTCAAGCAAGCTCAGCCTACACTGGGCTGCTCCCAGACCATTCGAGGTCCATCAAAATGGAATACAATCCATCTGAGTCATTCTAGACTCACTACATATGTATATAACCCAAGCTTTACTCAGCCTCACAATTCAATTTTCATCAGAATGGGCTGAGGTCCACTCAGAGCCCTGCTCCACTAGCCTCTCGGCTCAGAACATCACAATCAAGGCTCTAGCCTATCAGAGAACCATCAGCAAGTGACTCTACACAAGTCACACAGGCATATACAGAGTCAAGATTCAAAGTCATCAGAATCAAAAACTGAAAGCTAATCCTTCATCTATTCCTCGCTCTAAATAAGTTTCTCTACAGGACCCTGGGTTAATTCTAGCCCAGCTTGTATGGGTCACTATTCATGGAAACCCCTAGGATCAAAATTAAACGGAGAAACTTGAGTATCTTACCTCAGTGGCGACTCAAAAGACCTCAGGACAACTTCCTCGAGCTTCCGTGTCCTAATCACGCCGTGGGTCCTCGCCAAACTCAAGTTCTCTGAGCTTTTCCTCTGAGGTTCCACTTCTCACATAAAAGGGGTTTTTCAAGAGTAGAATTGAAGGATTCAAGCTTTCTAATCGATTCCATCACAAACAAAGGTCATCAGGAAGTGTTTGAGCTAGTATCTAAGGTCCCTAAAAGCTTGGAAGGTCATCAATGGAGGTTTGGAGGTCCAAGGAAGAAGAAAGGCTGATTTTTCCTCTCCTTTTCGCGTTTTGACCCTTATATACTGCCCCTGACCGACATACGGCGCCCTTGGCGCCACCTTGGCGCTGATGGCGCCAAAGTCCAGTGCATCTGGCGCCCTTGGCGCCACTCCGGTGCTCCTGGCGCCAACTTCCAGCACCTGTGGCGCTCTTGGCGCAACTCTGGCGCTCTTGGCGCCACTCTGGCGCTCTTGGCGCCACCCTGGCGCTCTTGGCGCCACTCTGGCGCTCTTGGCGCCACATGTAGAATTAGCCTATGTACCCCCGGTAGTACATAGGCATGTTGGCGCGATACTTTCTGTTCGGCTTAATTCTCCTATTTTCACCTACTAACCATCAATTTTAGACTAAAACACCTCATGAAAGCACAGAAATGAGGGTTCTTACACCATTAACATTAGTTGGGTAACACATTTTTGAATCTTACTAAATTACAAATAATTGTGAACATACCCAAAGTCATGAGGGTCTTCTTCAATCTTGCATTCTTAAATCTTTGATTGAAATTACTGGCAATATGACAAAGGCAAAAAACGTCATGCGCAAAAGGTGGTTGTCAACCGGCATGATTCTGTACTGCAGATATAATGCTCTGGTACCGATCTGAAATGAGGCATATATTTTGCATTTGGGTTACGTGGAAGCGAATGTTATCAAGGAAATATTCCCAAGCTTCCAACGTCTCCCCCTCAACAATGGCAAATGTCAGTGGCAGACATTCATTATTCTCATCTTGAGTCGTGGTAATCAGCAATTTTCCTTTATACTTGCCATATAAGTGAGTCCCACCAATTTGAATGATGGGTTTGCAAAATTTAAAAGCCTCGCAACACTGTCTAAAAGTCCAAAACATGGCTGAAACACACGCTTACCTCGTACCAGTCGATGTGCCACATAATAAGCATTGGTTTGAATATCAAAAAAAGAACCTGATGAAAAACGAAGCATGTAGTTGCACTACCTTGGCAAAAATGCATAAGATTGTTTCCAATCTCCATAAATCATTGCCATTGCTCTCTGCTTCGCATACCATGCCTTATAATATGAAACTTTAAATCCATAGCTATTGGTGATCCTCTCTTGAACCAATGCAATTGACACGCTCGGTTCCTCTTTATCCATTCCTGAAAATGAAATTGTCACATTGACATTAACAACAAACCTTAACACAAATTAATATTTCTCATATAAAGCAAAAATTTTGAGTTCATACCTACTACAAGTGAAGCAATAATATCAACATCAAGTTGTCTGTGATCCTGTGCTATATGGTCATTCAGGCAACTGTGTTTTCCACCTCATCTTGAAACCACCCACTTCTCACCGTACATTGGTTTATACACCCTAACCCTCCAAGGGCAACCATCGTTGTGAGCAACACACTTCATGGCAAACCTGTCAGGCTTGCTCTCAACCACAAATGCTTCTTAATACTCCCTCATCAGGTTCCGCTTAATTGCAATTTGTGCCTCCTTTTTGGATGGAAATTCCTGTTGAACCAACAAATTGTCACCTAATTGCCAGGGACCTTGCACTGAACCCGAACCTGAAGTTGAACCACTAAAAGATTCTTCTTCGCTTGGGTGATTCCAATCAATATATGTGTAATGTGGAATTCCGTCCCAAAAAGGAATAACCGCACCTCCTTTAAATACAAAATAGTTGAATAAACATGGTCTGCAAACTAAAATACTATAATATACAGATGAACAACTATTATACGACTTCATCATTCATTTAAGTCATGTAACATACCTTCAACAGGTTGTTCTGATTGTGTCGGTCCAACATCCGGATGGTACCGCATTTTAGACGACCCCACGTCAGTGTGTTGTTGGAATGCAGTCGCATGCACACCAGAATCTTTATCATTATCGGACACACTGACATTCTCCTGAAGAAGACAATCTTCCATCGCAATATTTTCATCATTGTCATCATCTTCATCGTCATCCATAACCCAAGTTGGGTCATGCAAATCTTCCTCAGACATGTTTGCACCTACAGCACCATATGAGATGCAATATGTGCAGAATTACAAGCGACTGACCTCGTGGGTAAAACAACATCCTCTACAGCGGTATAATCCACATACAACTCTAAAAAATTCTTCCTTGCCTGATTCAAAAATTCTTCAATCACCATTTCCAATTATTCATCATCCTGTATTGGAAACCCCATGTATTGTTCATGCTGCCATATTCTTGCCGTCAGCAAAGCGATACAAGTCTTCTCATCTAGACCTAATTTTGGATGTATCTTCTCATGCAAATCACCCAATGTTGCTTTTCGCTTGATACGTGTCATCCTTTTCTCCCCTTCAAAGACAACACCTCTTCGCCCTTCAATTTTCCTTCCATTTCAAAATAACACAAGACGAACACACTCCGCATCACTTGAACTCATTTCCTGCCCTCAACAAAACAACAACTTCAAATTTTAAGAAACAATAAAATAAGTTGAAAAACCTAAAGCCTAATACACACGCCTGAAGCACACAAACACCCAAAACCCTAAATTAAGAAACATAAACCCTAAACCCTTGCCCCTATACCAAAAGTCATAACACAAGCACCATAAACCCTACACTACCAAAAAAAAGGCTTAAATCATATACCATACCACCTAAACCCTAAACACAACACAAACCCTAAACCATTATTCAAAACCCCATAAACCCTAAGCCATATATCCATACACCTTAAACCCTAACCCATATATCCACACACCCTAAACCCTAACCCATATATCCACACACCCTAAACCCTAACCCATATATCCACACACCCTAAACTCTAACCCACATATCCACACACCCTAAACCATAACCCATATATCCACACACCCTAAACCCTAACCCACATATCCACACACCCTAAACCCTAACCCATGTATCCACACACCCTAACCACTAAACACTAACACGCTTAACCCTAAAACTAAATCGACATCCATAAACCCTACATGTAACACCCTGTGTGCACCCAGTGTATTAACATTCATAATATCAGAATCGCACTTAAAATGTCATTTAAGTACTTAGCGGAAGCATATAAAACCAAATTTCTTGATTACATTATGTATGAAACCTAAAAACACGTCACACAACATCAATATAATAAGCCCCTACTGATCCAGTATACCATAAACATAAAATCATAGGCAGATATACAAGAAATCTCAACAAATATAATCAGGAGGAATCATCAACATATACATAACAACATCAGTTCTGTACATATTTACATCCGAGTTAAAACCACACCTGTGGTTATACAAAAGAATATGTACAGAATAACATGTGTGCACACACACCATATCCCTACACAGGGAACATAATCAGGTCTCAACCAAAAGAACTCTTCTGCTCTTCTACTGCAGCCCATAACCATGTCAGCACACACTACTGGGGCCTCCTGCCCTATGGCCGCTCTTCTCAGCTAGAAGAGTCACCTGAAAAACAACAGTCCCACACGGGGTGAGATAAACATCTCAGTAAACTCAGGATTCTGGGAGATCCTCCCTTCCCCTGGTTCACCTCCAAACACACAAGACATCAAACCATAATCATAGCCCTAGGACATCATCCTAGTTCTCGTAACCCAATTACAGGGATAACATAACACAAGTGTCAATCCAATAGACACTTCCAACATCAGAGAGGCACCGCCTCATGAAACTATATAAAACATTGCCTGAGAAAACCACTCAGGACTTCACTCATCCAGATATGGCTCTTCTAAGAGACTATCATCCCCTCGGAATATCTTCTCTTAGAGATACAACATATATGTATACAGTCTGGCCTGGGAAAGATCATCCGTCAAGGGCACTCAATTCCCAGGGCTTCCACACTCTTCCTACCTGAGGAAGATCATCCACTCGGGCACTCATTCACTCAGGTTTCTAACACACTGCCTGAGGAAGATCATCCACACAGGGGCACTCATTCCTCAGGGCTTCCAGTCCCAGGCCTGAAGGAGATCATCCACAAAAGGGCACTCTATCCTTCAGGACTTTCAATCCTCTGCCTGAGAGAGATCATCCACTAAGGGGCACTCATCCCTCAGGGCTTTCCGTCCAATGCCTGAGAGAGATCATCCATACAGGGCACTCATCCCTCAGGACTTCCAATTCCATGGTCTGAGGAAGATCATCCATACAGGGCACTCATTCCTCAGAACTACCAATTTCATTGCCTGAGGAAGATCATCCATACAGGGCACTCATTCCTTAGGACTTACAGTCCACTACCTGAGAGAGATCATCCATACAAGGCACTCATCCCTCAGGTTTCACCTTTCCACTGCCTGAGAGAGATCATCCATACAGGGCACTCATCCCTCAGGGCTTCATGGCACCTCCCAACGAAGATCATCCACATGGGCACTCATTCCATGGGAGTCCATAGAACCTATTCTACTGGCCAAAGAATCTCACTTGATACTATCACAGTATCCAACTTAATCTCATTTGCAGACCACTCTCGTAGTCTTTATCTCATAGACAGCCATAGAACACTATCACAATGTTCATCAATCAAATGAGTCCAAAACCAATCACACCTGTGCCAACAGGTGGATCATCCTCATCACACTATCTCAGTGTCTATCATAAATCTATTCTCATATGCTCACAACATAACACCATCACAATGTTTAGCTATCATTAATCATCAACAAGCCATTATGGCATTTCTTTCAGCAATATATGTGTATAATATATATATATATATATATTGGTCTCATCAACCACAACCATATTCAATATCACTTTCATGGCATAACCAACTATCACCCACTTGGGTGGTGAAACAAGAGCAAGGGAATCACTCCCAAGAACGATGAGCTTACCTGGCAAAGTCGTGCTCTGCAGCTCCACTCCTTGAGCGATGGCCTGTGTCACTGACACCCGCGGTGTCAAGCCCTAACAAGGCATATAAATGCATATCACAGACCATTCAATCATACAAACAAGCACAAGCTTATCAAGCAGTCTTCAACTGCCATAAAGAAAGGAACCACAGTCCTTTCCATAGGCTTTAAGTCATCTAACCTATGGTTCATCAGGCTCATCCATCACAAGCCCTTTCATAGAGACCTCAGTGGTCTGTATCATCTCACACAAGGCATCAGAGTCATTACAGACTCAATGCTAGCCCAACGCACTAAGCTCGAAGCTCTCACAACCCAAATAACTCAGGGTTTACCATAGGGCCTGAACGGTCTACATCATACACCAAGCACCGTTCATGTGGCCTCTCAAGCACATCAAGACCACCAACAAGGCTCTTGCATGTCTCAAAATCATTAAGTGACTCAACACAAGTCACACATGCATAAATCCTAGAGCCAAGATCAAAGTTCACCAAATCACAAACTACGAGCTAATCCTTCATCCTGTCATCATTCTAGACATATTTCTCTAAAGGACCCAGAGCTAATTCTAGCTCTATCACAAGTGGGTCACTATTCATCCAAACCCCTAAACCATAAATCAACTGGAAAATCTCGAGTTTCTTACCTCAGTGGCGACAAGGAAGGCCTTTGGACTACTCTTCCTAGCCCTGGTGTCGGTGAATCACCGTCGTTTCTCGCCCAAACTCGAGTTCTTCACCTCCCTTGAGAAAGGGATTCTCAGCTCAAGGGGTTTTAAGGAATATGAAGGAAAGATTCAAGCTCAAAACATGTATCTAGCAAGTTTGGTGTCTAAAGGATGTGGTTTGGTGAAAGAAACAAGGTGCATGAAGCTTGAAAGCCTCAGCAATGGAGGTCCAGGCATTCTGGGGAAGAAGAAAGGGATTTTTTCCTCAAAAATCGCGACCTGGCCTTTTATACTTGGCCCTGACCGACATGTTGCGCCATCAACGCCAACCTCTAGAACCAGTGGCGCTACCCGCGCCAACCCTGGCGCTCCTAGCGCTAGCTGCAAAACATGGCGCCCCTCGCGCCACTATGACGCCTCAGGCGTCAGCCTCCAGGACTCTGGCGCCCTTGGCGTCAGATTCTAGTGGGTCTGGCGCTGATCGCGCTGACCTTGGCGCTACTTGCGCCACACCTCAGGCATGGTTTTCTGCTGAGTTTCCTGGCGCTAATCGCGCCAGACCTCTGGGTCATTATACTACATCTTTAACCCAAACCCTAAACCGTAAACACAACACATTAAACCAACATACACACTAACAATTTCCTATGAACCTAACATCTATGTCGCTAACAAGTTCATATGACCCTAACAATTTTCTAATTAAAAAATATAATCGATTAAATAATATGCAAAATTGTTTAATTACCAACTTACTTCTTTGCACGGCTTCGCTTCAAAAAATATTCAATCCCAAGCTCTAGATAGAACGGCAAACAACTTTTACACAGAATGTCAAATGGTAGGCGTGTTCCTTGTGTGAAATTTTGGGGCTATATATAGGGAAAATGGGACCCTAACAAGCCTAGCTTGGGCGTGTTTAAACACGCCTAGCTTGGGCGTGTTTGGGTGCACCATTTTCCCAATTTGTTTTCCCACTACACCAAATGCCTAATTAATTAATTAATTTGTATTTTTTATAATTTTTTGCCAGATTCAATATCATATACAATTCCATGTAATTTTTCATAAGGAGTTTGATTATCAAGGAATGGGGTAGGCATGCAATTAACAAGGACAACAGAATGAATCAAGGCATAAGACCAAAAAATAGATGGTAAATTAGAAGAAATAACAGGGATCAAGTGACATTCAATATGTGTTGGTGTTTTCTTTCAACAATCTCATTTTGTTAGGGAGTTTCAACACATGAACATTGATGTATAATGCTAGTATCATCATAGAACTATTTCATAACGAACTCAGATCCATTGGGGTCTTTGACTACTTCCTTGTCAAAAAAAGGACAAAGTTCAGGTGGTAAAGAAGTGGGTGATTGTGATTCTCTACAAAGATTAACCCAGATTTCATAAACGATGTTGAACTTCTACCATCAAGAACATCATGGTGTGAGGTTATTCCAATGGAAAATCTAGAGTTTGGAAATAGGGTAACTTGCAGGGCCAAAAGAGTAACTTTTTGAGCCATATAAAGATCTGTGCCTGCTATATGGTTGAAATCAGCTTCAGATTCATCTAAATGAGTGAAAGAGTGTCACTAGTGTTGTAATTGATGATGGGTTTGGAGGAGTGAAGGGGTTAAATGAGGTGTCCAACAAGAGGGAAAAAGTGGCAAGTGCAAGAGAAAGAGTGTGTTTGAGTTTGGGAAGAAGGATATCAAAGAAGAGTTTGGTTGAGTGAGAAAATTCACATTGAATAGGTGGTAACCTTAACCTTAATCATAGTATTACCTTAAATGAATCTTAATAATTTTTTATTAATATAAAATTTTCTAGATATGAAATGCATGAAAATAACTTTCAATTATATAAAAAAAGAAAAATAAATTCAATTTAACGATAAATTGTAAGATAAAATTATTCAATAAAAAATTATTGAATAGTATAATAACTGTAAGTTAAACCATTGTCATTTATTCCTGTGAATATATATGTTTTCATTATTCCCGTTTTTTTAACCAATAAAAAACAAGGAATGTGTAGTACTTTTTTAGTGCAGAATTATTCATATAGCTTCTGTTAGATATAAGAATGATTCATAGCATTACTGGTTTTCATGCTACTCGTATAAATAAATTCTGATTTTGTGAAGGTAAACTTCACTGTTACACCATTTTTGGGTATACATACAACATTACTGATTAATGTGATAACCCATCAAAATGAAAACGACAAATACTGGTACAAATAAATTATGATATTGTGCACTTTTTTATTTCTTGAATCCATACTCAAATCTTAAGATGCACGTTTATTCAAATCTGTCATCACTACTCATCTGACACACCATGACGAAACAAGGTGGCAAATAGATCCATGACATGTTTATTCAGAACAAGTCCAACTTCAACACCACCATTCCCATCCTTGCTCTCTGCCAACCCAATGGTTAAGGCTCTATCCACCGATGTTATCTCCACCTTAGCAGGCTTCCCCCAACCAAAATCACTCCCATAGACCCCAAATCGATTAGACCCTGCAATTCCCAAGATTTCAACTCTCTCTTTTGCCAAAGACGCGTATTTAGAAGACGCACTATCCGCCCCAGGAAAAATCCCCTTCTTTGACATATCTTTTATTTTACTATCAATACTCTTTGCAATGATAACAAAAGCTTCGTCCTTTATGAAGTCCAGTGGGTCAGCATCCAACAAATGGCCCCACACACAGTTACCAAAATAGTTGTCAGGGATTGGTGGCTCCAACCTCGCCCTGCAATCCACCGTGAACGCAAAAGCAAACTTCTCTTTCTCCTTTTCAACTCCATGAATGGCCTTCGCAATGCAAACTAGGGCATAAGCACATGTGAGAACAAAGGACGACAACTTAGATGGCTCTGATTCTGCTCCTGTTTCAACAATGTCCCATTTGGACAACACCCTTTTCCTTAACTTCTCCAAATCTGCTCTCGTGAGCGCGAACGTAGCTCGAACCTGATCCTCGAGTCTTGGAGGGAAAGGTAGAAGCTTTAAGCATCTCCCGTCGCTGTTTTCAGTAGGGAATAATTTGGTTAAGAACTCAGACAAATTGATTTTTAAGTTAAGTCCCAACTCACTTGGGGTTTTGATGACTGATCTGTCAAAGAAAGGAACCAACTCTGGCGCCAAAGATGGTGATGATGACTCTGAAGACTCATCATCGTTGGTTTTGCATAGAGAAGACCAAGCCTTGATGAAAAGGGTCGAAGATTTTCCATCAAGAACGGAATGGTGGGTGCTGATTCCAATGCTGAATCCTCTGTTGGGGAACAGAGTGATTGGAAGAGAGACAATAGAGGCATGAGAATCCGATGAATCCAAGTGGGGTACTAAACAACGTGACTCCGATGCTTCGTGGGGTGAGTTATCAAGCACGTGGTTGAAATCAGCTTCGGATTCAGCCACCAGCACTGAAACGGCGTCGCCGGGGGTGTATTGGACGATGGGGTTTGGGGAGTCATGAGGCCAAACCACATTGCCGGCGAAAGGTGGAAAGTGTTGGAGGGTGTGAGAGAGAGAGGTTTTGAGCTTTGGAACGATTATGGAATAGAAAATGGATGGGTGTGATTGGGGAGCTGGAAGCGTGTAGAAGAAGATGCGTTCCACTGGGTGGAACCTAAGCCAGAGAAGATCGAAGAAAGTGAGAGAGAGGGATGTCTGTGTTGCTGAGGGAGGGGAAACGCTAAAGTGGTCGTGGATTTTGATGTTGTGAGATTGAGAAGCCATGGTAAGGAAGGAGAGGATGTGTTTGTTTGTGTGTCTGTTTCAATTGTTTGAAGATACAGTTAGATGTAGTACTCATTTAACTAAAAAAATTTTAGGTACAAATGTAGTAAGATATTTTTCTGATCCATTCATTATTTACTGTATCAGTATTATAGGTCATTATTATTTCTTATATTAATGATAATTTTTAATTTTTCTAAGTAGATTAGTGACAATTTTTATTTTTTTTAGATAGATTACTGTCATGATGAACAATAAATGAATCAGAACAAGAAAAATATCTTACTCCAGATGTACCTAAAAATTTCTCCTCGTTTAACTCGTGTGAAATTGTGACATGAATGGATGCAGCGTTGATGTCGATGAATGGTTAGGAAATGGAAATAGACAATCAGTGCTATCTGTTTCAGTAATTATTGTCTTGTTTTATAAATAATAATAATAAATAAATGAAAAAAATAATAATTTAACAAAAAATATTTTTTTATCATTAATGTCTTTTTTTTATTTTTTTAACCCATAACATTAATATTATTATAAATATAAGTAAAAAAATACAATTAATATTATATTAAGATAATTTTTTTCTTAATAATTATTATAAGAGGGAGAAAATATATTTAGATATAAGATATGAAAACGTATGTCCCAATTCTCAAACCAGCAAATTTCTCTAGCTGGGTCGATTTCTATGTGTGTATTGAAAATGTCATTGGAAAAAAAATGATACAGAATTGTCTGTCATTGGAAAAAAAAATGGATACAGAATTGTCTGTCTTGCATGTTGGCGATTATACTTATTGCAAATAAAAAAAGAATAGCATAAAAGGGATTCTCAAAATTATGGTGTAGATATTGAAAGAAAGGAAGAGATAATCAGAGAAAAGGATATCTCAAACTATGGTGTGTATTCATCTTTTTTGTTTTTTGTTTTTTCTCTCATTTTTATTAAATTTTGAATATTTTACTTATTATATCTATTTATTTTCCTTTCTCATTTTTTATCATTTAGACTCACTCTAAAATTGGACAAGATTTATATTTTTATGAAAAGAAAAAAGGAGAGGGTAAAATTGATGAATATAATAAGTCACATGATAAGAAAAAAAAATTAAAAAAGTGATAAAAGAGAGAAAGAAAAAAGAATGTTTATATGTTTTTCTTAATGATTATTGAATATACTATGACGTCAGGTGTGATTAAAATTTTGTTGTTGTTTTGCTCCTCAGGTATATCGATCTCAGACAGCAAGGCGGAAAGAATATATGATAAGATGTTATTTAAAAAATTAAAAAATAATATTATATATATTATATTTCATCTGATTCAACATAATTATTCATTTCAATTCACATATAAATAAAAAGAAAAATTAAATATTAAAATTTAACTAATTTCATCTTTATTTATTTAGTCATATTACTAAAAAATCTTTTATTTAATTATAATTTTATTTTCAAAGATTCTATTTTATTTATGATATCAAATTTCAATTAAAGATATTTTAGTAATAATTTTATTTTTATTTAAGTAATAAAATTAAATAATTTTAACTAGTTTTTTGTTTAGTATAAAAATAGTTATTTTACTTATTTATGAGTTTAGAGTGAGTATCCAATTTGAAAAAAAATGTTTTAAAATAAATATCACATTTAATCTTTCAATGTAATATTTATTATTTTTATATTGAAATTCTTAATAAATGTTATTTTAATTTTTTAATGTAATACTAACATTGAAATTAGTTTTATAAGATTATTATTATCTTTTATTTATTTTTCTTAATCTGTATGACATTCTATAAGGATACTTATTTTTATAGACGGAGTAATCTTCTGCAAAAGTATATTCTTTAATAATAACGTTAGCCCTTTTGTTAAGATTCTCTTGAAAGTTTTCCATGACACCAGCGAAGCTTGACTTGGCTTTTGTTTTCGTGTTTTGTTTTTTCTTCTAGAAAATTAATGGACATTTCAACGTGCATTGTTGTAGTATTTTCTTGAAAGTCGACATTTGTAATCTTCTCATTGAAAATTACCAGTTTAAATTGTATGTTAATGATAACTCAATTACAAGACTAGCTAATTCTAGGGAGCGTGAACTTTTTTTAATTGAAGGTGTACTATTGAACGGCATCTAGTTAACTACTGTATGTTGTTTCAAGTGGTGTGTGTATGTTAAGACTAAGTTTTTAATGATAATAGATACTTATATATTACAAATATTTATTTAACATTTTTTTTATCAAATCATATTATTTATCATACTTATACTATTCTCATACTTTTCTCTTCTCTCTCAAAATGTTAAATTAAGTGTCTATACATTTTTATCCCAAGACTAATAAGAGTGAAGGCATATGTACCTTGAATCATTACTCAAATGTCTAGAGTTTATTGAGTCACGATGAAAGCGCACTTATGTTTGAAAAAATTGTGCTAAAATTCAACCCGTAAACTTTAATATAATGTTTTCTTATAAATTTAAATTATTTGTAAATAATTCAAAATTTTTGAATTTTAAACATAAAAATTAATATGAAGGAAAATGTTACTGTTTCACCCAGTTTTTCGGTATACGAGTGAAAAAAGAAAAAGAGATCTAGAGATAAAAAAAGGGGGCAAAATATTGTAGATAAAAGAGAAAAAAAGTAAAAATAGAGAAAAATTAACTACTAAATACTATGTGATATCATGCACCTACCGAAATGTAAAAAAAAAAAAAAAAAAAAAAACACCTGCCGAAGTGCTTAAGGCCTTGCTTCGTGAGTCTGTCTATTTTATAGTTCTGCTGTTTGTTCTTTTATTTTAGCCATGTACCTGGAAAATATATACTATGTGCATGATATAATAACCGTTTGGTGAAACGCAATGCACGAACAAATATTTAGACAGATTAAACAAATAGCTAACATGCAAAATAATTGTTTGATGCAAATCTAGAAGACTTTTGATGTTTTAATAAAATAACAAAACGACAACTTAGTGCACTTTCTTGTTTCTAGTTTCTTCAATATGCTTGTTCCGAATTTATGATCAATCATCTGACATTCCTTGACGAAACAAAGTCTGAAAGAGATCCATGACATGTTTATTCAGCACGAGCCCAACTTCAACACCACCATTCCCATCCTTGCTCTCTGCAAACCCAATGGTTAAGGCTCTATCCTCCGATGCTATCTCCACCTTAGCAGGCTTCCCCCAACCAAAATCAGTTCCATAAACTCCAAACCGGTTAGACCCTGCAATTCCCATGACTTCAACTCCCTCTTTTCCCAAAGACTCATATCTAGAAAACGTACTCTCCGACCCATGAAAAATCCCCTCATCTACTATCATCTTTATTTTACTATGAATACTCTTTGCAACAATAACAAAAGCTTCTTCCTTTATGAAGTCCAATGGTTCAGCATCCACCACATGCCCCCACACACAATTGCCAAAATAATTATCATGGATTGGAGGCTCCAACCTCGCCCTGCAATCCACCGTGAACGCAAAAGCAAATTTCTCTTTCTCCTTTTCAACTCCATGAATGGCCTTAGCAATGCAAATTAGCGCATAAGCACATGTGAGAACGAAGGACGACAACCTAGGTGGCTCTGATTCTGCTCCTCTTTCAACGATGTCCCATTTGGACAACACCCTTTTCCTTAGCTTCTCCAAATCTGCTCCTGTGAGCGCAAACGTGGCTCGAACATGATCCTCGAGTCTTGGAGGGAAAGGTAGGAGCTTCAAGCATCTCCCGTCGCTATTTTCATTGGGGAAAAATTTGGTTAAGATCTCAGTCCAATTGTCAGTGAAGTTAAGTCCTATCTCACTTGGGTCTTTGATGACTGTTCTATCAAAGAAAGGCTTCAACTCTGGCGCCAAAGATGGTGATGATGACTCTGAAGACTCATCATCATTGTACGTTTTGCATAGAGAAGCCCAAGCCTTGATGAAAATAGTTGAAGATTTTCCATCAAGGACGGCATGGTGTGTGCTGATTCCTATGCTGAATCCTCTGTTAGGGAAGAAAGTGATTTGGAAAGAGACAACAGAAGCATGAGAATCCGATGAATCCAAGTGGGGTACTAAACAACGTAACTCTGATGCTTCGTGAGGTGAGTTATCTAACACGTGGTTGAAATCAGCTTCGGATTCTGCTACCACAAATGAAACGGCGTCCCCTGGGATGTATTGGACGATGGGGTTTGGGGTGTTATCAGGCCAAACGACGTTGCCGGCGAGAGAGGGGAAGTGTTGGAGGGTGTGAGAGAGCGATGCTTTGAGCTTTGGAACAACTTTGGAATAGAAAATGGATGGATTTGATTGGGGTGTAGGAAGGGTGTAGAAGAAGATGCGTTCCACCGGGTGGAACCTGAGCCAGAACAGGTCGAAGAAAGTGAGAGAGAGGGATGTTTCTGTTGCTGAGGGAGGGGAAACCCTTAAGTGGTCGTGGATTTTGATGTTGTAAGAAGCCATGATGATAAGAGAGAAGAGGATGTGTTTGTTTGAACTTTGAAGATAGCGCCTTAGATATAGCACTAGTCGTGAGAAAATTATAGGGTGAGGCTTTGTAGTTGCTTTCTCAGTCAACAAAAGGCGGTAAATGGATATAGTATTAGAGGTGTTTGGTTAACTAGAAGTTAAAGGGAGAAATTTTTAAAAATAGTGAGGATCCTACATTTTTTATTTTAATTTTTTTTCTATTTTTCTATTTTTCTTTCATTCTTTTCTCTTTTACATAATTTAATAACCTGTCTTTAATGTAGATGAATTTATAATTATATAAAAAAAATGTTTTTTAGACAATCTTAAGTTATTTACAACTTAAGAGAGAAATAAAGGGAAAAAATAAGTGATTGATTTGATTAATGATGTGATATAAGAAGAAGGGAGAGATAGAAAGTTATTGATTGAATGTTTAAAATTTTGGATTATCTAAATATAATCACTCAACTTAAGACAATAAGAAAGTTTTATTTATACATTTTTCTTTTTTTCACTCTTTTTCTTTTATAGTTTAGAAAATCAAAATAGATAATTATTTGGATAAAATAGTGATATTTATTGACTCTATTTGGGAGTGGATTGAGGTAGAAATAAGAGAGATAGAGAGAAAAGAAAAAGACACTGTCTAAACTATAAAAGAAATTGACAAAAATTATTGGTGATATGATGAAAAAGTAAGAGAAATAAAAAAAAATAGCCATTTGGATATGAGATATGAAAATGAATATCCTAATTTTCAAACCAATAAGTTTCTCTAGCTGGGTTGATTTCTATGTGTATATTAAAAAGGTTAAGCAGAGGAATATTCTCTAAGACGATGTTTTGTCGCAGAAGAGATTTTGTCTGCCATTGTATGTTGTCGAATATTCTTACAAAAGAAAAAAAAAATCTCATAATATGGTGTATAAATTGAAAGAACCAAAGAAATAAAAAGGTAAAATAAATAATAATTAATTAATTTTATTTATTTTATTTATTCTTATTTTTTAATTATAGTACTTATTACATCTATCCTTTTTTATTTATTTATCGTTTTCTACCATATAGATTCACTCTAAAATAGGAAAAATTTTATATTATTTTTAGAAAGAAAAAAGAGAGAGTAGAATTGATGGATTTATTAAGTCAAATGATTTAAGAAAAGAAAAAATAGGAAAAAATGAAATGAAAACGATATAAAAGAAGAAAAGAAAGAAGAATGAATGCTTACATTGTTTCCATAATGCATATACAATGACGTCATGGGTGATTAAAATTTAGTTGTTGTTTTGCTCCTAACTTACTTCTCAGACGGCAAGGACCTAATTCATTCTTATATAAAAGAGGAAAAGTATACTCTTTATTATTTTACTTGTTAAGTTAAGACTTAAAGATACTTTTGAAAGTTTTTGGTGACACAATCGAAGGTTGACCTGGCTTTTGTTTTCGTGCTGCGTTTTTTATTCTAGAAAATGGAGAATTCAACATGCATTTGTAGTCTTTTTTTTTTTTTTTTTAAGTCACATTTGTAGTAATCTCCTTGATACATTGCATGCAATGACATTAACAATCGACAACTCACATGATAAGATAAGACTCTAGGGAGGGTGAACTTATTATAAGTTGTCTGTTTCGTGTAAAAAAAAATAATAACTTTTGGATTGATCTCATTTCACATTATAGTATTATGGTATTTTTCATATTCTTATCACTCTCTCTTTTTTCTTCCCGACTACTCCACCACCACTTGTCGCCCATGTACTGAGCTTTATATGCACCACCATCGTGGCCCGTGAGGATGTCAAATTGAGCTTTTCCTATGCCGAGTACACTAAGCGTGGTGCTGCCAGAGCCGTCGCCGCCTCCACAAAGCAGAACACCACCTACCACTGCCAAAAATAGTCATTCCCCTCCAGTCATTGGAAGTCGTCAGTGCTGTTGGTGGCGATGACATTTAGGAAGCACTAGATCTGAATCCTACGTGATGAAGGAAGCTCCAGATCTAAACCCTACGTGACAATATTGAACGACATCGACACCGTGATCAACAAAGACGGTGACAACAAAAACCAACGCTAGCTTTGGCATTCGATGAAGGGAATTATGTTGTGTTGATTTTATTAGAACAACTAGATTTGGTTTAACTTGAATATCGTCAATTCTATTTTGACATTTTGGGTCACTGTATAACATGATTTACCAGTTACGTTTTCTTGAAATTTGACATTTTGGTTAATATGATGATGTGAAGTTATTGATGAGGTTGGTTTCTTGATATTACATTTAGATCTAATTCCTTGGAATGGAGGAGAGGGAATTTGGGGAAGAAAGGGGACGGGTGTGAAGTAGGGTTGGTGGATCATGATGGTGTTTTTGGCGGTGGTGGATGGTGGCTGGAAGGGAATGTCAACGGTGATCGGCCGCCAATAATAGTGGAGGTGCTACCGGGATAGTGGTGTGAAGGGTGCCTAATATAAAATTATTTAATATTTTATTCATATATATAAATAATCAATTATATAATGACAGTTCAATAATAGTGGAACAATAAATATTATATGAAGTTCGATGTTGGTCAACACTTATGCAACATGAACATAAAATATAAGGAACAATAAATATTATATGAAGTTTGATGTTGGTCAACACGTATGCAACATGAACATAAAATATAAGTAGTACATATAGGGATGTTAAGGTGAATGCGTGGTTGTACGAAGATATATAAGATAAGAAATAAAGATATTCGACGAAAGATAACATTAGCGTCGGTGAGTAAAAAAAATGAGGGAGCATAAATTGAAGTGGTTTGGTTAAGTAATGAGACAGTCCCCATATGCTTCCATAAGAACAATAATTTATTACCAAGAGCTCATCACAAAAAGAGATAAATGTAGATCAAAATTTACTTGGGAAAAAATAATTAAAAAGACTTAATGGGGTGAGATATAAATTGACGGAATGTGTGTCTTATAATGAAATGAGAAAAAGTTATAAATTTAATAGAGGGTTACACTCGTTATTATCTTTATGTTTTACATTATCATTTTTTAGTTTTTTCCTCTTCTTTTTTTCTTTCCTTCTTTCATCCTCCTTTCTTTTATATATATTTTTTGTCTTATTTCCCTCTTTTTTTTTTTAACTTTCTCGTATTTATCATCGAGTTCATTTATCACTAACTCAATTAATTTAGGTTAAAAGTGTTATTGAATTTAAATATTTACCTTATGTTTGGATAAGAGTCGAATAGGTCGTGTCTTGAAATTTTAAATAAAATTTATGTATAATGTTAAGATTAGTATAATTCATTAGAAATTTTACAATAATTTCTCATAATTAATTTCATAAAATAATAATTAAAAATTAGAAGATAAATTAATTATTATATATATGGTATATTAATATACCTTTAAAATGTTCTTGTTAATTTAAAATATGTTTTATAAACTATATATTATTATAAATATCTTAATTAAATAAAAAAAATGTGCCTATAGTATATATTTATTACATTATAGCATTAAGTGTTATATTAATAACTTTTTCCAAGTCTAATCTACCTACTACTGTTATGTAATCGATGACAATCAGAAACAAAAATACGAAAGTAGTGAACAATAAGAATTTTACACAAACTCAGGACGGAAAAAAAATCACAGAAAAATGAGAGAAATTTACTATGATCATAATTGAGTTACAAGAGTATTGAAAAATAGGTATAAATGAAAAAGTAGAACCTAGGTATGTGAAGATTAATACTTGTACCTGTTTCACCTCATCCTACTTATGTCATTGTCATTCCTATATTATTTTTAATTTTATTGAAAATTACTTCCTTCAATTTTGTATATTAGCAAAAAAAAACCATATTTATTAAAAAAATTAATTAATATCATTAAATTGTATCATTTTAAATTAATTTTTTTCTTACAGCACCATTCATTAGAACTTGTTATTAAACATAAAAAAGTCTCTAATTTTATTAATTGTAGAATATTTTGAGAATAATTTCATTAAATAAGACTTCTTTAATTAAAACTTTTTCTATATTTAAAAAATAAAAAACTTTTATTATTTATATTCAAGAGGTAAATAGTACATATAATTGATAAATAACTAGTTTCAATGGAAGTTAAAAGAAATTTAATTTTCAAGTCATGCATATAGGGAGATTACAGAGATACTCTTTTGTAATAAAATAAATTAAAATTGTTAAGGACTATATAATGATAATAAATTATACATTTGACAAACTAAAATGAACACAATTTTAATTTCAGAAATTTATTTACCAATTTTCTAATTCCATAAGATACTATAAGATTACTAGAATTTCACAAATTTAAGGACTAATACAGGGTGTATTCTTGCTTATATATATAGCTACCCCCACAATTAATGGTCCACACAGCTAACTCATAAGCATTTTCTACGTTTTGTTTTTTGTTTTCACATGGCTTCTTCCGACAACTCCATCAAGATCCATGAGCAGTGCCTCGTTCCTCCTCCTCCCTCGGCAACTGCAACCCCTTTGTCTCTCCCTCTAACCTTCTTTGACCTTAATTGGCTAAGGTTGCATCCCGTTGAGCGAATCTACTTCTACTCCCTTCCCCTTCCTCACTCCAACCCTTCTTCTTTCTTGGACAAAGTGGTTCAAAAGCTCAAAACCTCACTCTCTCATACCCTCCAACACTTTCTCCCTTTAGCCGGCAAAATAGTTTGGCCTTCTGATTCATCCAACCCTTCATCCAAGTCAACCCTGGTGATGGAGTCTCCTTGATCCTTGCAAAGTGTGTTGATGACGATGCAGTATTCAATCACATGTTGGACAATTCACCCCGTGGAGCCAACGAATCTCGCGCTTTGGTACCCCACTTGGAATCATCAGATTCTCTTGCCTCAGTTATGTCCTTGCAGATAACGCTGTTTCCAAACAAGGGCTTTTGCATAGGCTTCAGCTCTCACCATGCTGTTCTTGATGGAAAATCTTCAACCATGTTCATCAAGGCTTGGGCTTATGTATGTAAATCCGGTGAAGAAAAATCACCCATTTCATCACCATCTTTGGTACCGGATTTAGAGCCTTTATTTGATAGGGAACTCATCAAGGATCCAAAAAGTCTTGAGAGTGTGTTCATTAATAATTGGACGCAATTAATCGCATCTCATATGGACCCTTCTGACACCAGAAACGAGCGAAGCTTAAAGATTATGTTTCCACCATTCGAGGACGAAAACCTAGTTCGAGCCACGTTCGAGCTCGCACGTGAAGATTTGGAGAAGATAAAGAAAAGGGTGTTATCCAAGTGGCAGTTACTGGAGGAACCTGAACCGGTTTTAGCTTATTCAAAGCCAACTACTTTGTCTACCTTTGTCACTTGCTGTGCTTATGTGTCTGTCTGCATTGCTAAAGCCATTCATGAAGCCCAAAATACACAGAAATTCACCCTTGCGTTCAGTGTTGATTGCAGGGCTCGGTTAGAGCCTCCGATTCCAGAGAACTACTTTGGCAACTGCGTGGTTTCTCATATATTGGATACAAACCCAGAGGACTTTGTAAAAGAAGAAGGGCTGGTCATTGTTGCTAAGAGGATTTGGTGTAAAATAAAAATGTTGGATAAGGGAGTTTGTGAAGGAATAGAGACAGTGTTCTCTAGGTTTATAGCTATGTTACGTGAGGGAGTTAAGGGAATTGGAGTTGCAGGGTCGAACCGATTTGGTGTTTATGAAACTGATTTTGGTTGGGGAAAGCCTGATAAGGTGGAGATAGCATCGGTGGATAGAGGCTTAACTATTGGGTTGGCAGAGAGCAAAGATGGGAAAGGTGGTGTTGAAGTGGGGCTAGTTCTGAATAAACATGTCATGGATCTGTTTCATGCTAGTTTTCATGAAGGGTTACGCTTTGACTAAGGGATCAGCTACATGCCTACATATGGGTTATTGGACCATTTATTGCTGCAGATCAAATCAAAGTCACTAGTAAGTGAAATTTTTTATGTTCATGTTTTTCTCGGAACTCAACCATTGTGTACTGTGGCGGACTTATGTTTGTTCGAGGATATGTATTTAATTTCTTGTTTTAATAAACTCACAAGTATTTTTTTTTAAAAATTTTATATCTTTACACACACCTTCTAATGTGATTGAATCCCTGACTTATTATCATTTGAGGATAAACAAATACATTTACGGTAAAACGGAGCTGAAGTTGTGACTTGTGAACTAGAAAAGCCAGTGGCCGGATGCAGGCGTTACTGTTGTTGATGCATGGTTAAGCAATAGAAATAGATAATTGTTTAGATAATCCTAAGAGATAAAAAAACGTATATGCCAAATTAAACCAACAAATTTTGCCTGCTGGATCGATTTCTATGTGTATTAATGAGAAGGTTAAGTGTGGTAATGTTCCCTTTGATGATGTTTAACCCTCTAGAAGGAATTTGTCTTGCATTGTAAGTTAGGGGAATATCCCTCCTTCACAGTCTATATGAAGAAAGTTTTACCCGACTTTTGTTTCCGTGTGTTGTTTTCTCTTTTCTAGAAAGTGGACATTTAATTTGTAACCATCTCATTGGCAAGCAAGACTAAATCTACATATCGATGAAATTATTTTAGAAAAAACATAAACTCTAAATTTGGGATGAGTAAAAAATAAGAGAAAAAACAATTAATAAATGTTTTTATTATTCTGAAACAATTAATAGATGTAAAATCAAGATGGAATAAAAAAATGAAGAAAGAAATAAAAATGAAGCCAAAGTGTGATGAAATAAGAAGAAAAAGTATTAACTAAATATATAGAAATATAATAATAACCCTTATTTTAATCGAGCAATCTAGCCACAATATGCACATGTACCTTGAATAATTGAAATATTAAGGTTGACTAAATAATAGGAGGTTAGAGCACATGTACCTTGAATAATTGAAATATTAAGGTTGACTAAGTAATAGGAGGTTAGAGAAAATATACCAGAATTTAAATTGAATAGTTAGAGTATTTTTAATAGTAGATTTTAAATTGAAATTTTAGATTATTTTTTAGGAAACTTTATAATGCCAAATAAGATTATAAATCTCTAAAGATTTCTTTAATTTTTTTTAATGGTATATCTCATTTTGAGATCTTAAAGAGAAAAAAAATGAAAAAAAAATTACCTTTTTTAATAATATGCAGATTTTAAGATATCTTCTATAAAAACTTATGTTTGATGTTGAAAATTTTTTTAACTTTTTTATTGATAGATTTAGTGATGATCTAATCTTAAGTTTAAGATCTTGCACTAAATTACCTTAAATATCATTTAGATCCTATCTATGTCTATATCTATAGAGTCTAGTCTAAGCAGACCAAGCTCTCAACCTATATCGACGAGACATTATTGCTCACCCACACTAACAATGGAACACGCATAAAACACACGATGTCCCCTCTAGATTGATACTCTGTAATAATATCCTAATGTAATTCAGATCGAGATACTCAAGAACGAGTCGTGCCGATTAATCAAGTCGTCATCCTCCGGCATTGGACCAACAAGGTGTACATGCTGCAAGATGCATGGCAGCTGGAACCTAGGTCCCATAGTCTACGAGATCCCTAATTCTCACGATTACAGTTTATAACTTATTTTTCCGCCTAAATATTGATATAAGCTAGTTTATGGTATGATTCTTTCCTAATTCTTAATTCATAACTTATGCAAGTCACCCAAAATCTTAAACTATTTTTTTTAGATTCTATAATTTTTTAGATTTTTTTAATTTTTTTAATAGTAGATTTCTTTTTGAGATGTTAAGAAAAAAAAAATTATTCTATTTTTAAATAATGTGCATATCTTAAGAGATTTTTTACAAGAATTTATCTTACATGTTAAAAATTTCTTCAACTCTTTTATTAAAATATCTAATAAACATCATATCTTAAACTTAAGATTCTTATTCATTATCTTAAAAAAAAAAAATTACTCCAAAGCTACAGTAAAATATCCTCACCACTTCCTTCTCCAGTTCGTCTACTTTATATATCGGAGATTTGACTTTAATTTGAATCCGGCTATTTTTCATCGAACATTTATAAATAAATATATTTTTTTAACTGTAAATAAAATATTAATATGATAATTATTTATGATTAAATAAATATTATCACTGAACTTTTATTTTGTATTAATATTTATATTTCCTATATGATGAATTGATTATGTTTAACTGTTCTTTTAATTTAGAATTATTGATATTTTATAATTTTCAAATTTTATTAATGAATTCTTATTTAAAAATTAATATCAAAATAATTTATCACAAGTATTATTGAAATTTATATAATAGTAAATTAACATCTATTAACTGGTTTTTAATCCTTGTGTATATTATATATCCGTAAACATCAATAAATGTAATAGAGGTAGCTTTGATATTTTTATCAGAGGCATTGGGTTTTTAATCTCCAATATTTTTTATTCACTAAGGATATGTATCGCTTATTAAATGTAGATTAAATAGTGTTTAGTCTAATTTTTTGTGGCTTTTTTCTTTTTAAAAGGAGAAATTAGGCTAATCACCTTTAAATTGTTTTTGGTAGTGTGAGCTAACAAACAAAAGAAAGAAAGATACAATTAGCAAACTGCGGCACTTTGTTTCACTAAAGTGTCCGCACACTGATTTCCTTCATAAGTGTGAAGTGATAGAAATAGAGAAATAAAAAGAAAGACTTAATTATAATTTGATTATCAAATTATTTTAAATAATTTAATTTCGCCTTTAAAATTTTAAAAAATTAAATTTGATAATTAAATTTTTAAAAATGAATCAATTTAGTTTTTAAATTTTTAAAAAGTATAATTTGATTCTTAATTTTTTTTTAAAATGAATCAATTTTATTTTCAAATTTTAAATTTTTAAAAATTAGAAACTAAATTGATTTATTTTATGAATTTGAGAAACAAATCAAAATTTTAAAAATTTAAGAATTAAATTGATTATTTTTTAAGAATATGAGAATCCAATTGAATATTTTAAAAAATTGAGGAAAAAAATTAAATCATTTAATATAATTTGAAACCAAATTCATAATTAAGAAAAAACTATGGGTACAATATTTATTTAAAATAGATGAGTGTCCAAATATTAATTAGCTGGTTGTTAAACCGTACAATTATAACTTACGACTAGCATAAATTTATGTGAATTAATTTTAATTGTTGTTTCTATAATTAAAATATATACTGATTTATTTAAAAGGAACTTATTTTTTTATGCTTTTAGATTTAAAATTTTAAAATATTTGTATGTAGTATTTTTACTTCTTAACATTAAAATAATTTTATGTAAATTAAGTTTTACATATTTTTAAATAAAATAAAAATTTTAAATCTTTATATGAATTCAATTTACTAAATATTTATAATTACTTTTACAACTTAACCCTAAAGAAAAATTAATTCAAAAAAATATCCCCGGTAATTTCGAAAAAAATTACCCCGAAATGGAAAAAAAAAAAAAAAACCATTATTGTGGGTGAAAGAATTAGAGCCGTTAGATTGTGGGTGGGTGGGAAGGAGGGTGAAGATGAAGAAGGACTGGGGTAGGTCTTGAATAATTGCTAGCATTCATATCTTTGTGATCCATTTCATAGGCACCAAAGTAATATTTAATGGAGCGAAAACTACTCAGAATGCAACTGCATGTAGCGATAAGAATTTGATTTCCTCTGTTTATTTCTTGTTTTCACATGGCTTCTTCCGACAACTCCATCAAAATCCATGAGCAGTGCCTCGTTGCTCCTACCTTGGCAACTGCAACCAACTTTTCTCTCCCTCTAACCTTCTTTGACATGATTTGGCTAAGGTTCCCACCAGTTGAGCGAATCTTCTTCTACTCTCTCCCCCTTCCTCTCTCCAACCCTTCTTTTTTCTTTGACAAAGTGGCCCCAAGGCTTAAAACCTCACTGTCTCATACCCTCCAACACTTTCTCCCTTTAGCCGGAAAAATCATTTGGCCTTCTGATTCACCCAAACCCTTCATCCAGTTCAACCCTGGTGATGGGGTCTCCTTCATCCTTGCACAATGTGATGACGATGCGCTATTCAATCATGTCTTGGACAATGCACCACGTGAATCCACCGAATCACGCACTTTGATACCCCACTTGGAGTCATCAGATTCTCAAGCCTCAGTTACGTCCTTGCAGATAACGCTGTTTCCAAACAAGGGCTTTTGCATAGGCAGAAGCTCTCACCATGCTTTTCTTGATGGAATATCTTTAACCATCTTCTTCAAGGCTTGGGCTTATGTATGTAAATCTGGTCAAGAGGAATCACCACTACCACCATCTTTAGATCCATTTTTTGGTAGGGAACTCGTGAAAGATCCAACTGCTCTTGAAAGTATGTTCATAAATCACTGGACTCAAATGGCATCTCTAATTGACCCTTCTGATACCAGCAATGGGCGAAGCGTAAAGATTATGTCACCACCAATGGAAGAAAACACAGTTCGAGCCACGTTTGAGCTCACACGAGGAGATTTGGAGAAGATAAAGAAAAGGGTGTTATCCAAGTGGGAGGAAGAAGCTTCTTCAAAGCCAACTACTTTGTCTACCTTTGTCGCTTGCTGTGCTTATGTGTCTGTCTGCATTGTTAAAGCTTTTCATGAAGCCCAAATCACACAGAAATTCGCTCTTGGGTTTCCTTTTGATTGCAGGGCTCGGTTAGATCCTCCACTCCCTGATAACTATTTTGGCAACTGTGTAGCTTGTCGTATAGTGAATGCACAGCAAGATGAATTTATTAAAGAAGATGGGGTGGCTATTGTTGCTAAGAAGATTTGGGATACGATAAAAATGTTTGATCATAAGGGAGCTCTTGATGCAGTAGAGACAATGTTGCCTAGGTTTATGGCAATGTCAAGTGAGGGAGTTAAGGTAATAGGAGTTGCGGGGTCCAACAGATTTGGTGTTTATGAAACTGATTTTGGTTGGGGAAGGCCTGCCAAGGTGGAAATAACATCCATAGATAGAGGTTTAAGCATTGGGTTCACAGAAAGCAAAGATGGGAAAGGTGGTGTTGAAGTGGGGCTAGTTATGAATAAACATGTCATGGATCTGTTTCATACCATTTTTAATGCAGGAATAAGCGACTAAGGGAGCTATCAGCTATAAACCTAGGGAACATTGTCTCTATTTCTGATTTACCTGCTATGAGTTTCCTTGTAGGCAATTAATTTGAGGAGTTCAGAAAAATATATATTTCTATGATTTCTGTTAGCTTTGGTAGTAGGCATTTAATTTAAAGTCCATGGCATTGTTGTGCTAAAAGATTCTAGCTAGGAAGGATACAAATGTTGTGTTTGTTGCACTAGCATAAGAATGAAATGAATGCACCAGAAATCTTGAGAATTTAATTGAATAGCCTATGATAATGGTCAGACTTATCGACATCAATTGCATTTGGCCAAGTTTGATTTCCAAGTTTAATGTCTCTGTCTGTGATTCGTTGAAGATAATTTCCTGGCGTATTTTATATTACCGTAATGCACACTTTACCATAATGCTGCTGATCTAGTGTGCTTGATGGGTACAAGGTGATTCTAAGTTTACCTTTTTTTGGTACATTATGCGCTGCCAAAAACCAAATACATATACAAAAAAAATAGTACATTATGATTATGGGTGTGTACTTTTGCAATAAACTGTACAAGGTGATTCTAAGTTTACCTTTTTTTGGTACATTATGCGCTGCCAAAACCAAATACATATACAAAAAAATTGTACATTATCATTATGGGTGTGCACTTTTGCAATAAACTTTTAGGAAAATTCCTAAAAACACCTATCTTGTACAAAATTTCCAACGGAAATTACTATGTTGCGAAAAAAATTGTTTAAAACTTGTTATCCATGAAAATATTACATGCAATCCAAAATTCATGAAACATTCGCTAAAAACTTGTTTTCTGCATAATTTTATGTAACATAACGTAACGTAATGGGAAAAAATCTACTTGTTCATTTTAAAGTTTATATAAATATTAGTTTTAAAAATATTTCTTTATTTTTATTAAAAATTATTTATTTTAAGTAATTATTGATTTCAAATCTTTTAATGTGGGTCAAATTCATTGACTCATTATTTTTTAATAGAATTTAAATCAATCATTCATAATTAGCATTAGTTATACTATGTACTCCCTTCATCTCATAATAATCATCGTGTATGAAAAAAAAATTATATGGGCTACAAAAACAATTATAATTAATTATACTCCCTTCATTTTAATTTTTAAAGTAACATTAATTATTTTTCTTTCACTCATATCATTTACAATAATAATTATATGGGCTAAAAAACAAAAAATTAATTAATGATGATCGATAAGATTAATTTTGTAAAATTAATATTTTCTTTTATTTATTTATTAATTTTTCTTGATATGTATAAAATTATTTAATAAGGCAATTATAATGGGATAGAGGAAGTAAATAAAAATAAAAAAGACTGCAGGTAAAAGAATTAGAACATGTATCTAACCTTTAAATTAAAATAAATACTCATAAGTGTCTCTAAAGCACTAATAAAAGAATAAAATATTTTTTATTAAAATTTATTATTAATACATATTCATTGTGATTCAAATATTATTATCATGAATTTTAATAAATAAAAAAATTATTTTTAAATTCTTTAATCAGTGTTTTAATTATGTAAAAAAAAATCCTATGTTTTAAATAAATTGATTTAATGCAATTGACTCGTCGGTGACACAGGTTTAACGTCATTTGGATTAAAATTAACTGAAGGAAACACGTGTTGCTAAAAAAAATTAGATAACCATTTTAAAACTTTTAAAACATAATAAACCAATTTAAAACAGAAAAATAAGTTAACGGATTAATCATATATTTTGGGCAACTATTTACCAATTTTAATTATGTTTTGGTCTCTATGACTTATGACCCATCTCACACGAGGACTTTTCACTAAAGTAGATAGTTTGTCGAAACAAATTACTAAGAAGGTATATTATGAGAATAATTTATATGACGAATGTTATTATATGATGTCGGTTTGTCCTATATCAGAAAAAGTCATCTCGAGTAATGCCATCAAGTATTAATCATTTTTTACTTTTTATATTATTCATATATATATATATATATATATATATAATCGATATAAAGAATACTATCTACTTCAATTATAAGTATAATGAATATAAAAACATTTTTTACATGAATTATACTTATAATATATATAAAATGTAAAAAATGACTAAGAGTCTAAATTGTTGTCATACTACATTTTTTAGTGAATTTTTTTTTCAACCACTTGAGTAAAAGTCTTACACGTGTCACACGGGACCTTATGCATCGAAATCTACTTTTACTCGGGATACGTACAACAGTATCTGTGGTTCACACAACAAACAGATCGATAAGCACTTACTCTGTTTTTGTCTTTGGTTTTCTCATGGCTTCTTACGACAACTCCATCAAGATCCATGAGCAGTGCCTCGTTCCTCCTCCCTCTGAAGCTGCAACCCCTTTCTCTGTCCCTCTAACCTTCTTTGACCTTCATTGGCTAAGGTTTCATCCAGTTGAGCGCATCTTCTTCTACTCTCTTCCCCTTCCTCACTCCGACCATTCTTCTTTCTTTGACAAAGTGGTTCCAAAGCTCAAAACTTCACTGTCTCATACCCTCCAACACTTTCTCCCTTTAGCCGGCAACATCGTTTGGCCTTTTGATTCACCCAAACCCATCATCCAATTCAACCCTGGTGATGGTGTCTCGTTGGTCCTAGCACAGTGTGATAACGATGCAGTATTCAATCACATGTTGGACAATTCAACCCGTGAAGCCACAGAATCTCACTCTTTGGTACCCCACTTGGAGTCATCAGATTCTCTTGCCTCAGTTATGTCCTTGCAGATAACGCTGTTTCCAAACAAGGGCTTTTGCATAGGCATAAGCTCTCACCATGCTGTTCTTGATGGAAAATCTTCAACCATGTTCATCAAGGCTTGGGCTTATGCATGTAGATCCGGTGAAGAGGAATCACCACCATCTTTGGTTCCGGAATATTTAGAGCCTTTATTTGATAGAGATATCATCAAAGATCCAACAGGTCTTGAAAGTGTGTTCATAAATACCTGGACACAAATCGCATCTCAAATGGACCCTTCTCACACCAGCAACGAGCGAAGCTTAAAGACGTTGCCACATCCAATCAAGGAAAACTTAGTTCGTGCCACGTTCGAGCTCGCACGAGGAGATTTGGAGAAGATAAAGAAAAGGGTGTTATCCAAGTGGGAGTTAGTGGAGGAATTAGCAGAACCAGTTTTAGCTTCTTCAAAGCCAACTACTTTGTCTACCTTTGTCACTACCTTAGCTTATGTGTCTGTCTGCATTGCTAAAGCCATTCATGAAGCCCAAAATGTACAGAAGTTCGTTCTCGGGCTCAATGTTGATTGCAGGGCTCGGTTAGAGCCTCCAATCCCTGAGAACTACTTTGGCAATTGCGTGGCTTCTCATATAGTGGATACGCAGCCACAGGACTTCATAAAAGATGATGGGGTGGCCATTGTTGCTAAGAGGATTTGGAGTAAAATAAAAACGTTGGATAAGGGAGCTCTAAATGGACTGGATACAATTTTCTCTAGGTTTATGGCTATAACAAGTGAGGGAGCTACGGGAATTGGAGTTGCGGGGTCGAACCGATTTGGTGTTTATGAAACTGATTTTGGTTGGGGAAGGCCTTTCAAGGTTGAGATAACATCCATAGATAGAGGTTTAAACATTGGCTTGGCAGAGAGCAAGGATGGGAGAGGTGGTGTTGAAGTGGGGCTTGCTCTAAACAAACATGTGATGGATCTCTTTCATACTATTTTTCATGCAGGATTAAGCTTTGACTAAGGGAGCTATATGCTTAAATCTGAGTAATTTGGCAATTTATTAACATAATTATAAACAAAACAAAGTGTGATTTTTTTCCCCTGTGCTTTTTCTACTCAGTAAACTCTTTGGATTCAACCATTATGTTTGTGTTGATCAAAAGGCCAAGCACGGGAGATAAGTTTCCTATCTTGCATGGAATTATTGAATCTGTTTTGGGTAGAGCAATCATATATAGTTTACAACATTTACGGTATTCATTTTCGTCCTGCAAGTGCAAACTGCAAAGCATGTGTTATGTTCATAAATAAATAAAAGAAAAAGTGTGTAATAAATTCTGGCGATTATCCTCGTTCCTGTTCATGTTCCTGTTCTTATCTCTTTCCTTGAAATTGTTTACGATTTCTCATGGCCCCTCCGACTGTTCTTAAGGATCACAAATGGGTAAAAACTAAAAAATAATTACAATAGTCAATTAAAGGATAATTTTTATCACCTATAAAAGAAGAAAACATCACCTATTTAGGGTTAACTTGACCAGCACTAAATATCTAACAGGGTGACATTTTTTATTATAGGACAAAAAAACATAAGATAATAATCAAATATTCGTCTCTTACATTGACAACAATCATTCATTTTAATAAATACTTATCGATGAATCCATTATAATAGTTAATTTTCTTTTTTAACCTATTTTGAAAGGAAAAAAAAAGTCCAATTTTTACGTATGGCGAATTGAGTGACTGACTGTGGTCCACACATGATATCATCAGTGACAAACAATTTCTAACCCATTCAAGAAACGTGTTAGTCTAAGCAGACGCAACCACGGAGAAATGCTTGTATTAAAACTTTCAAAGCTGGGGTGTGAGAATAAAAGAGTGACCAGTTAACATGATAGTCACAGAACATAAGAAAAGTCCAGTTTTTGATAAATCTCAGAAACAAACTTTTATCTCTATACCATTAACTAGTTAGCTAATAACTGAGTTTAAATATTTTTGTATGCAAAGAATGCAGCTTTTTGTTTCCAATTTTTACGGGACCACTCACGTATAACTGAGTTAGGATCACTCACGTATACCGTGAAGGCAATACTTGTGTGGACAAGCTTGCTTTATATGGTGCACGGTCTTTTAGGTATTTTTGGTGGGATTTTCCACCATCTTTTGTGGAATAGGAGTTCCTTAGATAGGATGAGGCTTCCTTTTTATAGGTTTCCTTCGTCTCTTCGTCCCCCCCAGTTGTACTGTTTCTCTCAGATTTCTTATATTAATATATTTGGTGGTGGTTTTTTTGGAACTTTAGGGTTGGGGTGCCAATATAGTTGGGATGCCAACCTCTTTTGCTCCTTATCCTCTGCCATTTCTTTTGCCTAAAAAAAAGAATTTGATGCAGAACTAGTTTGTTATAGTATATGCAAGTTGTTAACTTTTAAACTATATATTGTCCTTTTGATCTTTAATGCACTCATGTTAATGTTATAATTGCAGAGCTCGCATATACAATGGCTGTGAGTGAAAAGTGTGATGTGTATAGCTTTGGAATGGTGGCACTTGAAATTTTGGTCGGAAAGCATCCTAAGGAAATACTGTTGTCACTTCAATCAGCTTCTAAAGATAATGGTATCACATTATGTGAAGTATTGGACCAACGCCTTCAACACCCAACAATGTCACTTCTACTGGACATAGTTCGTCTTGCCATTGTGGCATTTACGTGCTTACATCCCAATCCTTCCTCTCGCCCAACCATGAAATGCGTCTCTCAGTGTTTTCTCTCTAAGCTCACACCATTAAGCATACCCTTGCGTGAAATTTCATTGCAGCAACTCATGACTCAAGAACTTAGGCACTATTTAAATTTTTGAACTCCTGAAAAGTGAAATTCTACGATATCAGCATTCAGTAAAGACTTTGTAGTTCATTATTTACGAGAATTGTTAGAAAACTTCGTGAAGCTCTGTTTTTATGTTAAACTAGTTCACGTTACATGTTATATGATAAAAAAAATCAAGTTAATTGGGTTTTTCTTGTGTGTTTAATTTGTAGTTTTATGAAACAAATTAAGAATGAGATACAACCAATATTTTGAAAATCAGGATGATTAAACTGCTGAAAACACTGGTTCGATCAAAGGTTAATGCACCAATTGTACTAAAATCGACAAAAATAAAATATTTAAATATATTTTTAATCCATTAAATATAAGATCTTGTTTTAGTTTTTAAAATTTATAGTTGTTTTTTTAGTCCTTCAAATTAGTAAAATATTTTTAATCCTTTTCCATATATATGTCAAATGAGAAATATTAAATTCATAATTTGTGACAGTTTTTTACCGTAAAAATTTACTTTTTAAATTACAAAAATTCTAAAAGTCAAAAATCACCATAAATTATAGATTTATTATTTTCTTTTTGGCACTCATTAAAGGCACATGGGAAGATTGACTAAAAAACATTTTTTAAGTTTGAGGTACTAAAAAACAAATTTTAATTTAGGAGATTTAAAAAATTATAACTCTAATCTAATTTGAGAGTCTATAAACATATTTGAGCCAAAATTATTTTTTATTTTATTTTTAATAAAACTTTAGTAATGTTATACTAAAATATTATGGTATAATATTTTTCGCATTTTAATATTATAGCTTCTTTATTCACTAATAGTAGTATTTTATAGAATAATATTACTTGAATCATTCATAATTTTATACACTCTATTAATATTTTGTATTTATTTTTATCTCTCTTGTTATCACATTATAAATTGTATATATGATATTTATATTTTTTTATTTTGTCTTTAGGTATTGGATATATTGGGTGTCCACTGGACATTTTCTTATTTTATAATATGCTTGCACTTAGCGCATCATAATTAATTCATTCTATAGTACAACAACCCCAGGATTTAGATCCAATGATTCATCCGAGCATGCTGGGCAAAAGGAGGGAACAAGTAATTGCAACATAAAATTATGTGTACCCTTAAATCATAAAAAAAACAATACACAGCTACAACTACAAATGATCAGGTGCAGTGGTGCACTCATAGTTACGCAACACATGTTCTCTCATTTTCTAAAGCACTAATTAAAGCAAACCAAATAGATGCAGAATACCAATCCTGATGCAATGCAATATAATAACATAGTAACTGAATTCAGAACACCATTTAAGTAGAAGTAGAACAGTCCACCACCATCTGTGTTTTTTTATATTGTTTTATTCAATTTGTAGAAAATATATTAAATAACATAATATATAAAAATATAAAAAATATTAAATAAAATTAAAAATAAAAAACATAAATTCATTAATAATTAATTTAAAAAATTATTTCAACTATAAAATAGTAAATAATTTATGAATTATAATATAAAATATAAAATACTTATGTTTTCAAAGTTATATTAAAAAAATGATTTTTTTAATGATTTTAATGAAAAAATAAAAGTTATGAAATAGTTTATGATTTTTTTTAGAAGTCATAAAATATTTTTAAATATTAATTTAAATTTAAATACATTTGATAATTTTAAAAAAAATTACATCATGATCGTTTAGCCGCAAGCACAAAGTATTTTACATAACCTAGCTATTGTTGGATCCGATTAAAAAAAAAAAAAAAGTGGAGTATCTAGGACCACATGGGATTTGTTAAGCAGAATTTTATTTTTTAAAATTTTTTAATTTAAAGTCATAAATTTTTTTACGACTTCGGTGTAATTTTTTTTAATTAAAATGTAAAATTATTTCTACAGGAGTCAAAAATATATTTACGACTACGAAATCTTAAATATATTTACTATTTGAAAGTCGTAAATATATTTACCACTTCTCAACTTTTTTCTAAATTTTTACTGTTTTTTTATTTTTAATATTTGTTTACTGTTGGAAGTCGTAAACTTATTTACTACTTTCACAATTTTTCTTTTTTTTTAGATTAAGTTTTCTTTTATTCTTAAGTTTTTTATTATTTTTCACATTAATTTAATTAAATAATTTTAAAAAATTTAAGAATTAAATAGATCAATTTTATTTTTAATTATATTAATTTATTAAATAGATTAATTTAATTTTAAAATTTTAAAAAACTTAAGAATTAAATTAAATAATTTTAAAAAACTTAAGAATTAAAAACAAAAATAAAAATAAAACTTAATGTAATTAATAATATTTAAAAGAATTAAGTTTTGTTTTTAATCGTCATTTTTGAAAATTAAAAAAACAAAACTTAATTAAATTAATTCTTGAATTTTGAAAATTATTTAATTAAATTAATATAAAAAAATAAATAACTTAAAAATAAAAGAAAACTTAATCCAAAAAAAAAGAAAGCGGTGGAAGTTGTAAAAAAGTTAATTTTAAAAAAAAAACAGTAAAAATTAAAAAAAAACAAACAAAATTTGAGAAGTCTTAAATTTATTTACGATTTTAAAATCGTAAATCTGTAAAAATAATTTTATGTTTTAAATTACAAAAAATATTATAGTAAAAAATTTTATGACTTCAAATTTAAAAATTAAAAAAAAATAAAATTCTAACTGAAAAGTCATAATAAATATTATAACTTACTCTTTTTAATAATTAATTTAAAAACTATCCAAAAAATAATTAAAAAAATAAAATACTCCTTATGCGTAACAAAGCCGGACCACATGTTTTGCCAGTTTCGGCATCTTGATCGGAACTGCTAAAATGCTAAGCGCTCACCAGTCCAACACGCATGTTCAAGAATTAATGTTTCTTGTCGTTATTCGTTGGTACAGTTGATGAATTTTGGAAAAGCTAAGATTTACTTTTCTGACCAGGAAAAATATGAGGGATAGCACATGCTTCCGTAGCAGATGATGACATGACGTTCCCTACTACAAAAAACGTGGAACATCCACCGATATTAGCCACCTACAAATGCTGGTGACATATGGACACCGATTTTGAGACGGATAGCATTTACACAAATCAGGACCATATTGCGACCGAATCTCGTGGTGGCAGCGTATGTAATCGCTATTTCAGTCACAACATGGTGTACACTTCAAAAAAAATTTTAAAATACTGGCGACCACAACTTTAATTGGATCAGCAACTAATTCCTTTTCGATCCTAACACTTAGGAATAATAACTGAATTTGTTTCTATCACTGGTTAACAAAACATTTCGATTGCTTTGAATTGATGATATAAGGTCTAGGTGTAGCACTGAAGATTGATCAAAGACCAATCACTCATTAGTGTAACATTAATGATTGATTATGATCTAACAAGGTTTAAGTGTATTGATCATTGATTATGACCTAATAATATCCAAGTGTACCACTAATAATAAATTAAGACCTAATAAGGCCCAAATATAACACAAAGAATTGACCAATGTCCAATAAGAACATCCATGTTTAGTACTAATGATTGGCCAAAGTCTAATAAGGTTCAAGTGTAAAACTTATGTCGACCAAGGCCCAAAAGATGCAAGTGCAATATTGATGATTGACTAACCCAACAAAATAAACAAAATTGGCTAAGCTATCCAAACTTTACTAGGGGACATCGAGTGCTTCATCTGGAGCCAAACAATCCGTATAAAGCACCAATGCTCTTCACATCTAGTTAATAAGCAGACAACTTCTCTTTGAGAAATTTTTGGCTTGGGGCAATTGTTCTGGATCACTATCTCGATATAATCTTAACCAAGATCTTTGTGACTTGGCTCAGTTAGACCAACAAATCAAGAATCATCATGCACTGCTGATCGCGGTCGTACGCAACCAAATTTAATTTGATTTTAAATGTAGTACTAGGAAAGTGACTCCTAGGTCGTCTCTCAAGGATCAATTGTCAATGTTTAAGGGATTGAAAACGTGTTGGGGGTTTTTGAAGGAATTTGGCAGAATATATAAAATAAAACAGAATTACTAATTAAAAGCAGTGATTAAAAACAATAATAATTAATTGCAGTGATTAAAAACAAGTCAGACCCTTGGAACAAATTGCGCCTCTAATTTCCTCGGTTCACAGAAGATAATTGATTCTGACTTAATCCTTATCAGTCCAGATTAATTGACTAAGCGAAGATTAACCTAAAACGTCATTACACGAATTAAGCAAACGTGAACCTCGTTAGGGCAAACTCTCAGAATTAAGCAAACTGAGAATACTGAATCAATCAATACCAGAATCATTAAGCATGAATCCAATTCGAAAAATACAGAACAAAAACCCTAACAGGGAAGAACAAGCAGAAAACGAATTAGAAGAACA
>PYAF01002672.1:614978-626399 GCA_007407185.1 Glycine tomentella | reverse complement strand
AATCAATACCAGAATCATTAAGCATGAATCCAATTCGAAAAATACAGAACAAAAACCCTAACAGGGAAGAACAAGCAGAAAACGAATTAGAAGAACAAGAACCTCCATTAAAGGTCTGCAATCTGTCCTAGGGTCCAACCCTAGGTTTAGCCTTCCATTAATTCGAAATTAACAACAGAAACGTAATTTAAATTGAAACGAAACATTAAACGAAATTAAGAACAAAAACGAAATTAAGAACAAAAACGAAATTAAGAACAGAAACGAAATTGAAATTGAGAAGATGAAGCAGAAAGCGAAAACAATACTGAAACTGAAGCAGAAAACGAAAATATTAAAACTAAAGGAAAACTGAACTAAAATTGTATTGTAGGCTGTATGTTCTTGTCTGTCTGTTGTGTGTTGTGTTGACACAGAACCCTCAATATATAGTAAATGCCTAACCTAAAAAAATGGACCTTTTCCTAACAATTTTGGCCCAAAATCACTAAAGATAAGATAAGATAAAATAAAATAAAAACGAAATCCATATTCTGATATGGAAAATATTAAGCATAAATAAAAACGAAATCTATAATTTGATATGGGAAATATTAAGCTGATGCTGACGTGGCGCACTAATCTTCAGTCCATAAATTAATTCCAAGCCTAATTAATTATTAATCTGCCCTGAAAAATCAAATTAGAAATAATTAACTTAAAATAATCCAAATTAATTAAAATTCGAATTATTGGTCTAATTAAATCCTAAATGAGAAACAATGCAAAATATAAACAATTAAGCACAAGTTAGGGATTAAAATGAGTACAAAAAGATGAGTAAATAGTGATAAATAGTGATAAATAGTGACTCATCAACTGCATAGGGGGCATATGTGACACGCGGGATCAGATGACCATAATTGCCTAATTAATTTTCTCACCCAAATTCTAATACTCTTTTTAGACTCATATAAGCAAAAATAACTACTTTCACGTTGATTAAAAAAGTTAGATGAAATCATTTAATTTTATTATTCTTAAGTAAAAATAAAATTATTTCTAAAATATCCTTTATAAGAACTTAATACAATGAATAAAATAGAGTCTTTGAAAATAAAATTGTGGATATTTTATTAAATAAGGATGACATTAGTTAATTTTATTTATATTTAAATTCAAGATATAAAATAACTTTTTTATTTATACATGAGTCCAAAAGGAAATATATAAGTAAACGTCTACAAGTATAAACTCAATTATTCTAACCTCATTCACTCACTCTTCTCCCTCATATATCGACTTAGCTAGGCATCAGAGTATTCATAATTTGAGAGACAATATATATGTTTGTACTTTGTAATAATTAGATATTTCAATCTTTTGATTTTGAACATTGTTGTGATGTGAGTTCGAGGAGAGGAAAGGAAAAGAGATCGACGATGCGTTGGAGCAACAGTGGTGGATAAGGTTCTCCGAGAACAGAGGTGGTGACATCTGCAAGGACTTAAATGCTCAGGTCAAAAAAAGTTTGAAGTGAAAGTGATAAAATGATTACGTGAGTCATTCTTACCTAATGAGGACTCCTTTATATTTAGATATCTTTGACGGAAAAGTTCGTTAGGACTCAGATGTATGGCATGTGTATAATCACATAAGTAATATTTCCTTGGATATTTTGTGTCAGCTCTAAGCTGGTATTCTCGACTTAGGTATAATATTACTTTTATTTGGATTAAGAATAGAGTTATCCTTATAACAGTTTTTGTTTGGGAGTTAAAAATATATTAAGAAATAGAAATTGAGAGTTAATAAGATACTTTTATAATTTTACCCTTGAATCGTGATTCAGTATTTGGTATTTTGGTGTTTTATTAACGCTGGCTGGGAGAAATAATAATTTTATTAACATTGGCTGAGGTGTGATAATAATTTTATTACTTTTCCTTCTAAAAACCCCCAAATATGGATAACAACAATTTTTAGACTTTGGAGGAATTAAGAGGAGTTTTAAAAATCCTCAAATTCGTTTCCTCAAAAATTAAAACTCCCAAACAAGAAGATGTTAGTATCCAAACCTTTCCCTTTCCTTTATTCCCTTCTAAATTCCTTTCCCGAACAAAACCCAAAGATACTACAACAAAAAATTTCATAATAATTACCTCCTAGTTAGTGTTACTTTAGTCATTAAGTAGTACCGACTTAGGCGGATATTTTCCCCCATAGCAGACCCATATAATATAGTTGTTACGGATCTTGGTACGAATATAAAAATATCTGATCTCTGCCATAATGACTCAAATATTCAGTATCAGACTAAATATGGAGGATATCCACGGATATATTGTGATGGAGTAAAAAGGGAAAGATTGCAGATACACCTCCAAATATTCAAAGATAAGGTGACAGGCCTAAGCAAGAACACATTCAAGATCCAGGTTAGCCCCCTATAAATACAGAGCTTCCCATGGTGAAAGGAACACACAATTCTAACTCTCTCTCTCTATTCACACGGCACACACAGCACCCAATTGCTCTCGTGTTCGTTGTGATCGTCCCGTCCATTATTAGCTTCATCTCAATAAGCTTCTTGGGAAGGGAGAGTCCGATCAGACAGAAATCCATCCAACATTCTTTGTTGGACATCTCCGTTATTCTTGAACGGAACATTGGCGCCGTCTGTGGGGATCGAACACACTTTTCTGACTCTCTCTTTCAATACACACTTAGCACACACCCCACGTCCAGATTGTGGTGTTTCTCCCTGCAAGCAAATGTGATCTTCTTCCCTGAAGTGTTCTTCAACCATAGACATCTTCAGGAGAGAGAGAGTTTGATCCCATAGCAAATATTCCAACAAACCTCTGTTGGAAAGATCTCTGTTCTTCCAGAACGGAACATTGGCGCCGTCTGTGGGAACGATAAATTTCGAATCCCACCAAATCACGATGGTTGACACCAGAAGACACCAGATGGCAAGGCACGAAGAACCACCCAGAGACGCGATTCCAGAGAACGCTGAACCAGAGGACGCACTCTCCCACACCGCTTCGTCGAGACCAGCGCCAGACAACCTAAGGCAGGAGGAGGACCCTGGAAACTCTCAGCGTTTTATCCAAAGCGCTCTCCAATCCTTGCTGGCCCGGATGGAGAACTTGGAAAAACGCTATGAACTTCAGCGCCAGGAGGACATCCAACGACTTATCGCCCAGTTGGAAGAACGTAGTAACAGGCGAAGGGAGGGAGAACGTCGGCAAACTACCGACCCTCGAAACCACGAGAACAGAAGACAGAGGTCTGGTCCGTCGATCCGAACTGCCGAGACTGGCAATAGGGAACCAACGCACCAATCCGAACATGAGAGGATGTCCCGCTCACACCAAGGGGCTTTCTGTGCGGCCTCGGTAATAGCACCGAAGCCCGGACCAACCGAAGTCATTCGCCTGGCCAATCAAGCCGAAGTCATTCGCCGGGCCGACCAAGGCGAAGAGATATATCGAAGGAAATATCGTCAGGGCCACCAGAACAACAGCCTGTTTGCTGACCAAATAGTGAACGCTCAGTTCGTAGAGGACTTTGATGGTTCATTCCTATCCAAATACGACGGAAGCCAGGACCCACAAGTCCACATTGATGAATTTGACATGCAAATGTGTGTGAGGGGCATTGACGAGCCCATCATCTCGCGGATCTTCGCCACCACTTTAACCAGAGCCGCCCAGACATGGTTCCATTCACTGCCGCCGAGGTCTATCCACAGTTTCGAAGATTTCGGCCAGAAGTTTTTGCTAAACTTTGCAACTAGCAAAAAGCAGCCGAAATTGGAATTCGCCTTAGGAAAGATACGACAGCAGGCCGGAGAGACGTTGCAAAGCTATTTGGACCGATTCAAGGAGGCGGCGTTACAGGTTCAAGGGTTAGAAGAGAAGGTCCATGTTTACCTCATCTCAGCCGGACTCAATGGGTCGTCCCGACTAGCCAAATCAATCTATAAGGACCCCGTAAGATCCCTGAACGAGTTCAGAGTGAGGGCCAAGAAATATCTGGAGTTGGAACAGATGGAAATTGCCAACTCAGCCCCAAGGGAAGGCAAGAAACCCTTGTCACCAAAAAACCGACGCCAAGAATACATGCATCCCGGACAGAACAGTCGACAGCCCTTGAACGTTCCTGCTGGCCGACCCCCACGAGGCCTCCCCGACGCTCGCCCGAGGTCAGGAAGATACGAGCCGAAGTATGAGAAATACACCCCGCTGACAGCCCCCCGCGGACAGATATGGAAGGAGGTCGCTTTCAACGAAATGAGGAAGGTCAACCGACCTCCCCCCATATTGAAGAAAGAAGGGCTGGATTTCTCCAAATATTGTGATTTCCACAACAGCCCGGGCCATACAACCGACCAGTGCTGGGAGCTCAGAGATGCAATAGAGAAGTTTGTGCGAGAAGGCAAGTTGCGACAGTACGTAATTCAAACCCAAGGCAAGAGAAAAGCTCAGCAGGAGAGTAAACCGCGAGAGGGAAAAAAGAACAAGAAAGATGAAGAATTCCCCGAGCCTGAATTCGAGTGCAACGTCATCTTTGGCGGCTTGGGAGGCGGAGGCGACACCGCTGGGCAAAGAAAAAGGTACCTCAAGGAAGTAATGTCGGTGAGAGACCGACCTCGGTTCAAGGAGAGCGGTAATAATACCGGGCTGGCCGAGCCGCCCCCGCTTTACTTCACGAAGGAAGACATGAAGGGAGTCGTTCCGGGCCATGAAGACGGCCTGGTGATTACGGGGACAGTGGCCAACTTCCGAGTCAGAAGGATATTTGTTGACAACGGCAGCTCGGCCGACATCATAAACATGACGGCCTTCAAAAAAATGAACCTGAAGACGGAGGATTTGAGACCCTGTCAGACTATGTTATATGGGTTTAACAGGGAAGGCACCGGACTGAAAGGTGTCATTGACCTTCAGCTAACGTTGGGGACAAAGGAAGGGTTCAAATCGGAGAGGGTCACATTCACAGTGGTCGACTTCCCATCACCGTACAACATCATACTAGGAAGACCGACTCTCCACAAATGGGATATCTTGATGTCCACAAAGCATCAAAAGATGAAGATGATCGGGCACCTCGGTAAATTCATCACGATCTACGGAGACCAGAAGGAATCCAGGCAATGTTATTACAACACAATTCGGGAAACCGAAGTCGGCCCGTCTTCTCCACCACGGGTCCGCAAGGAAGAAGCGACAAATATGCCAGGACGTGTCAGAAAGCCAGTCAATTTGGTAGAATTAGACATGAGAGACGTTGAAGAATGGAGGCCAGAGCCAATGGACGAGCTGGAAGAAATCCAGATCGGATCGTTTCCCGATCAGACCACAAAGGTGGGAAAACAGGACAACTCCGAGAACCGGGATAAATTGATACAATGTTTGAAGAGAAATCAAGATGTCTTCGCCTGGAAGGCTTCACAGATACCCGGGATAAAACCTACTTTCTGCTGCCATAAATTGGCTGTATACCCCGTGTCCAGACCAGTAGAACAAAAGGCTAGGAAGCTCGGCCCGGACAGGAAGCAGGCCCTAGTAAAGCACATCAACGAACTCCTAGAGGCGGGGTTCATAAGAGAAATACAATATACGACGTGGCTCTCCAACGTCGTGATGGTAAAGAAGCCCAACGGAAAATGGAGGGTTTGCGTAGATTACACCGATTTGAATAAGGTCTGCCCAAAAGACTCATCCCCATGCCAAGCATTGATCAGCTCATAGACAGCTCGGCTGGCTTTCAATTTCTGTCCTTCATGGACGCATATTCCGGATATAATCAGATACCCATGCATCCGGACGACCAGGAGAAAACAGCATTCCGAGGCATTGAGGCAAATTATTGTTACGAGGTCATGCCCTTTGGCTTGAAGAATGCGGGGGCAACTTATCAACGGATGATGAACAAAGTATTCTCAGGACAAATCGGGCGAAATATCGAGGTCTACATTGACGATATGATTGCAAAGACGTCGGAATCAGAAGACCATATTCAAGACCTCGAAGAAACATTCCAGAAACTGAGGCAGCACAACATACGCTTGAATCCGTTGAAATGCGCCTTTGGCGTAAAAGCAGGAAAATTCTTGGGCTTTATGTTAACCCACCGAGGAATAGAGGCGAACCCGGACAAGTGCAAAGCCATCCTGGATATGCGATTCCCGGCCGACAAAAAGGAGGTTCAATAGTTAACAGGAAGAATAGCAGCTCTAACCCGGTTTCTCCCGAAGTTGGCAGAGACAGCTCTTCCTTTCTTCAAGTTACTAAAAAAGGAAGCCAGCATTGAATGGAGTCCGGCGTGTGAAGACGCTTTCAAAAGGATCAAAGCCTGTCTGGCCTCGCCACCAGTGCTGTCAAAACCTGAGCCTGGGGAGACGCTCATACTTTATCTATCGGTTGGAGATGAAGCTATTAGTGCCGTTTTAGTCAGAGAAGAAGGCAAGACCCAGTTCCCCGTATACTTTGTAAGCCGAGCTCTCAAGAGCTCAGAGTTGCGATACCAGAATATCGAAAAAGTAGCTTTTGCCCTGCTCACGACTGCCAAGAGACTCCGACCATATTTTCAGAGTCATACAATCGTCGTCCGAACAAGTCAACCGATCCGACAAGTGCTACACAAACCAGATTTAGCAGGAAGAATGATGAATTGGGCCATCCAGCTTTTGGAATTTGACATAAAGTACGAAGCTCGAAGCGCCATTAAGTCCCAGGCACTGGCCGACTTCGTCGTTGAGTTAACCCCAACGTCGGCTACGCAGAAGGAAGGAGTATGGAAGGTCTATGTAGATGGGTCGTCCAATACAAAAGGGAGTGGAGCTGGGGTCATAGTGGAGAACCCAGAGAGCGTATCCCTTGAACAGTCGTTGCAACTTAACTTCCCGACCTCTAACAATCAGGCAGAATATGAGGCACTCATTGCCGGGCTCAAACAAGCAAGGGAGCAAGGAGCGCTGAAAGTAAACGTCTTTACCGACTCACAGCTCGTCTCGGCTCAGATCGAAGGACGGTATCAGGTCAAAGGACCCTTGTTGGCTAAGTACTTGACTAAGGTGAAAGAAGTTATGGCAGAATTCGACGAGGTAGTAATTGCCCACATCCCTCGGGAGGAAAACGTCCAAGCCGACATATTATCCAAACTGGCCAGCACCAAAGGAACGTCGAATCACAGGTGGGTCATTCAGCAGGAAATTGCTCAACCCACGTGCGTCATGATCATTCTGACTGACGACGATTGGAGAAGGCCTCTTATAGACTATCTAGAACGAGGAATAGTCCCCGACGACGAGCAAGCAGCAAGAAAGCTGGGGCGAGATGCTGCGATGTATGTGATCATAGAGGATGAGTTATACCATCGAGGCCTCCACACCCCCCTGCTACTATGCCTCGGTTCGGATCAAGCGGAGTACGTACTGACCGAGATACACGAGGGAATCAACGGACAACACATGGGAGCAAGGGCATTGGCCTTGAAGGCCTTACGAGTAGGATACTTCTGGCCGACGATGAAGGCCGACGCGGCGGAACACGTCAAGAAGTGTGACAGTTGCCAGAAACATTCTAAGATATTATGGATTCCTCCATCGGAGCTCAGCTCAATCACAGCTCCGTGGCCATTTTACAAGTGGGGGATAGACCTCCTAGGACCGTTCAAAGCCACGAAAGGCCAGATGAAGTGGTTGGTAGTGGCTGTCGATTATTTTACCAAATGGATCGAGGCCGAGCCCCTGGCAACTATTACCTCGGCTCGGATACAAAAATTCCTGGAGAGATCTATTGTCGCTAGATTTGGAATTCCAGCAGAAATTGTCATTGACAATGGAACGCAATTCATCGAAAACAAGTTCAGAACAATGATGATCGACCTTTAGATCAAGCACCACTTCGCCTCCGTTGAGCACCCCCAATCCAACGGTCAGGCCGCAGCGGCTAACAAAATCATTTTGAGCGGGCTGAAGAAGCGTATGCACGGAGCCGGCTCGAACTGGGTCGAGCAACTCTACTATGTATTATGGGCATACAGAACTACGGTTCAAACATCCACAGGAGAAACCCCATTCAGGCTAACATACGGCTGCGAAGCGATGATACCAGTAGAGGTGGGCCAGCCGTCCTGGAGAAGGGAGTACATACGGGAGTCAGGAGAGAACGATCCCCTACTAAGGGTCGACCTGGATTTAATAGAAGAGGTCCGCGCAGCCGCCCACAGCCGAAATTTACAAGGAAAGGAAAAGGTGGCCAGAAGATTCAACAAAAGAGTGGAGCCGAGGACTTTTGAATACGGAGACCTCGTGTTAAGGCGAGCCGACATCGGCAATAAGAATGCATAAGGAGGAAAGTTGGCGGTAAATTGGGAAGGACCGTATCGGGTTACCCAGAACCTCGGCCGAGGGGCGTATTCGTTGGAGACGTTGGAAGGAAGACAGGTCAAACAGACATGGAATGCAGACAAACTGAAGAAATACTATAGCTGAAAGAAAGAAGTCCCTGTGTTTTCCTTTAGTTGGCTTTTGAGCCCGTCATCGGAATCAGGGACACCATGTGTTACCCGGTCTTCCTTACATAGGGACCTCGGTTTTTTATCACGTGTTTCTCTTTAGTCGATCATGTAAATCGGGCACGTTATACCCGTGTTAATCGGTCATTGAGATCGTGTAATCTCCGGAGAATATTAATAAAACCTTATCATAAGGAAATTCATTGTGCACAATTTATGTACTTAGTCGTTGTTTCGTGTTAAAATTCGGCCCTGATCAAACCGACGTAATCATTTATGGATGAGTCATCGGCTCGACCAAACGAACTACATCGACAAAAATGTTACGAACACGCTAAACAATTGCTAAAGTTAGCCCGACCAATGGTCCCGACTTTCACTAACGCTTAGCCATTCTCAATAAACTAATTCGGTCGTTGGAACCGACGCCCAAAAACGGTAACAAACAATTACTAAAGTTAGCCCGACCAATGGTCCCGGCTTCCACCAATGCTTAGCCGCGTTCAGTAAAGTAATTTGGTCGACGCCCAAAAGCGATAGCAGGAAAAGGATCAAACAAAGTATAAAATAAACATTAAAAAGTAATGTAACAGACATTAAAATGTTAACATTATTACAAAATCAAAACCGGCATCCCGACCCTTTAATCCACACCAGCTTGAGGCTGCACGTCGTCGGCAACGTCATCAGAACTGGCCGATCCTTCGTCCTCGCTCTCTGAAACCATAAGCAATTTATCGCCCCCGACGTAGGCTCTAAAATGCATGCCCTCGGTGTTTAAGTTCACATCCGGGTTCAGAAAACGAACTTGGCTTATGGCATTCTCGAAGGAAGCTTGGGCAGAATTCTTCAACTGTGCACGAACGAGTACAAGTTCACTCAAGACCTCGGACCCCTCTCTGTCTTGTTTCTTATTTAGCTCTTCAAGCTCATCGCAACAAAGCTTTACCTTCTTATACCGATCGCAAGCTTTGCCGAGACTTTTCTCCAAGTCAGCTATGGTAGAGCAAGCGGAGGAAGTCTCACATCGAAGAGCGGCCAGTTGAGCTCGGAGGGTATCAGCTTCGGTAACTAGTTTAACCTCCGATGCCCGAGAGGCCTCGAGCTCGGCCGTCAAGTTAGTAACCAAAGACTGCGATTCCCATAGCTCGGCCCTCGAAGCCACCAGCTCGGCGAAAATAGTCTTCACCAGATCACTAGCCTCTTTAGCTCTTGACTGAGAGGCCTCGAGTTCCGTAGCGAGCTTGGCCGAGGATGCCTGCGCTTCATCGATTTTAGCTTGAGCAGCCTCCACTTCCGCCACTGAGGTCGCCACATCCACGTGGGCACGGTCCAATTCTTCTCGGAGTTTTCGACCCTCGGCTCTCGCAGCCTCAAGCTCGGACGCTGACCTAGCAGCCTTCTTATTTAAAGAAGCTAAACAACACCTTCGGCCCCTTCGAGAGCGGTGGCAACTTCCACCATATCAACATCCAAGACCTCGATTGGAGTGTCCGACCGATGAACATGGGGAGGACTCGGCAAAGAGGCCTGAGGAGAGATCGGCCGGGGATGTTGGGGCGAGGACGGTTGAGAAGCTTGTGGAGGGCTCGATGAAGGAACATGAGGGGAACCCAGAACCGAACCTCCAGAAACATCGGCAGTCGGGGCGGCCAGAGAAGGAGCTCGGCTTGACTCACTGGCCTTACTCCTCTTAGCCACTTTACGCCTCTTTCGTCGTTTGAGGGCGGCAAGGTGAGGAGGAATGGGAACAGCATCCATGTCAATAGCTGCGTAACAAAGGCAAAACAGTTAGCAAGATAATGATAAACTCTCAAACGGTCAAGAGAAGTCTAGACTAACCACACTGGATATAGTGAGCTATGGGAGCAAGATTCCCCGAATCCTTATATGATAATATCCGATCCACAGAGATAGCATCGGAATCAGACAACCGGGCCCTATCAGTCCTATAGGAAATAGGGGGAAAGTCGTAATGAGCAGAAGACCAATATAAGGGGAACCTCCAGGGCGTCGGAGAATTTGGTGGGTTCAAGAAAAAGGGACGACGGTCGGGCACGGCGACAACTTTAAAAAACTTGTCTTTGAATCCTTTAAAGGAATCAGAGAATAAACCAAACAACCGATGATCAGAATCCTTATCGGTGCGACCTCGAAAAGAAGCCCATCCTTTCCGCTCAGGGGGCTCCCATCCAGAACGACCAGTATAAACAGTAAAAAAGTAAAAGAACAAAGGGCATGTACACGGAATTTCTAGTTGTTAGCATAAAATTTCAAAAGCTCGGATAAAGGCCCAACCATTGGGATGGATTTGAGACGGAGCAAGATGCAAATGGTCTAATACCTGCATCTGGAACTCGGAAAAGGGAAAACGAACCCTTACCTGGGCAAAAACGTCGGTATAAAAAAGAAAAAACTCGGGATCGTTCCCTTCCCGGGCAGAACATATGGGCTCACCCAGGCGGGGCAGGCAAACCGAAAATCCAGTTTGAGTTTCAAAAGGGACGAGGGCGAGACTCTCAAGGTCTAGCACCGAGGTATAACTCAGGACCTCATGAGTGACCCAAGGGAACCTATTCGCTAAAGTTAGGGAAACAGCCTGAGATTGGGGCCCGGCAGCAGATTCCTTTACACCTCCCACGTGAGACGGGTCCATGAATACCTACGACAGTAAAATAAGCAAGTTAGTAAAATACCTGGAGGGCGGAACACCACGGGACTTGAGTCAGATAAATCCCGGATTAACGCAGGATTCGGTACACCGACACCTGAACCAGATAATGGTGCATCAACAGGTATAGGTTCACGGATGGGATTATGTCGACAATTGTCCAGCAGATCATCGGCTTGTCTATCAAAACCCTTACTGGCCAAATACATGAACTCATTGACACATTTCGAGCAGGGCTC
>PYAF01002672.1:595034-611833 GCA_007407185.1 Glycine tomentella | reverse complement strand
GAAAAATAATATAAAAAGTTAGAAATTAACATTTTAAAAATACCAAACAATCAAATAATTTTTTTCAACTAGTAAAAAATATTAGAAATTAACTAAATTAAAACTTCTTATCAAACATAACATTTATTTTAGTCCCTAATAAATTAGTAAATTTTGTATTTATCTCTTAATAAATTAGTAAATTTTATTTTAGTCTTGACTAATAAGAAATGAAATTTTTTATTAGAAAACAAACACAAATTTCGTTAATTTATTATAGACTAAAAATAAGTGTTTAGTATTAAAATCAAAATTATTGATTTATCAAAGACTTAGTATAAAATAAATATTTATTTGAAAATAAACAGTAATTAATATCATATATTTATTAGAAATAAAAGATGAATTTAAACCAATTTGATGTTAGTCGTTGTTCTAATCCTCGATTTCTGGTCTGTATATGTTGTTTGAATTCATCGCCAAATTCTTCGAGAGATTACTTATACTAAACACGTCCAAAGGAGCTGTGCTTCACAAATTAGAGAGAGCGGAAAATAAAGCTGCTTATACCCTACAATCTTCAATCTTGAATTATTTTCTTTCAATGAGATGTGTGGGCTATAACCTAGAAGAGCCCCAATGCCGACAGGACCATATAATTGCAAGTGATATGATATACCAAATTCCCATTTATCTTTGCAATAAAATAATCTATTATTAATTATCTCCTAAAAAAACAATTCTGTCACATCCAACTCCATAAAATTTATTGGCATAATTTTATTTTAATCTCTCAAACTTGGGGTACAATTATTCCTTGTCCTCCAAATTTAAAATTTGATCTTTTTAGTCTACATAATTTGAAAAGGTGTGTTTTAGTCTCTCTATTCAAATGTTATTAGAGATTTTACTTACATGTTTTCAGTGTCCTATTATCAAACACTTTATCACACTTGTGTTTTTCTTTTTTAAAGTATTTATTACTTTAATGACGTTTGAATGGACCTATAGGCAAATGGACTAGAACAAATTTTTTTTTTTCAAATTACAGACACTAAAAAGTAAATTTTATAATTTGGAGAAAAAAATTATCCTAAATTTAAAGAATTAAAAAAATATATTTAAGATAAATTTATTCTTCGTAAAAAAAGAAGAAGATCTATAAATAGTTTCAGGTAAATCCCCCTAATTGGGCTTTACAAAAATTAAACTATTAGAAAACCAGATTTTGCAATTTATCCTTCGTAAAGATTATTACAGCCCATTTGAGCATTATTTAAGTGTAACTATAGTGTTGACTAGACTGAGCCCATCCATTGTGTTAGCCGACTAGCAGTCTAATTGTGGGTGTTTTCTCTGTATCTTATGAAAATTAAGTTGTACTCTTGTTTCCAAAAGTCTATTCTGTTATAATTAGATCACGTCTAAGAAGGAGATCTACTCTAAGAACATTCAAGTGTCTAGTGTAATTTGTCTCTATAGGTTAAGTGTTGTTGTTTATATAAGAATTTATCAATAACCAATTATTTTTATTGAGGAGGAGGGTGGAAAGGAAATGAAGGGAGAAGAAGAAGAGGAAGGTTACATTTTTTGTCAATTTTTAGTTGTCAATATCTTAATTTGATTAATGATGTCAATTTTAGATGGATAGAAAAACTATTTTGAATCAGTTTAAAAAAATAAATAATTAAAATAAACATTTTAAAAGATAAATGAGTAAAATGAAAAAAATAAAATAAGGACCAACTATAGAATTTTGTACATTTCCATAAGAGGGAACTTGATTTATCAAAATTAGACCAACCTATTATTAATTAGGTTGATTTGATTTGAGTTATTAACAAAAATTGAAAAATTTAAATCACTCTAAACTAATAAAATTTTATTGACGTGTGTTTTTTTCTTCCTCCAAATCGAATCCAATTTGACCATGAACATCCTTAATTCCAAGAGGTTTCCTTGTCTTTCTATTTTCGGCAACTATGAATGACACAAAGTCTATGCGAGCCTTTCAAAGTTTACAAACCTTTCAACTATATTCTGTTAGTCTACAACATCATTGTTTAACAAATCCTGAATGGTGGCAGGTATTAAAATCAAACATAGAAAAATTAGGTATACTAAAATCAAAATTGGCTATATTACAAATATGAAAAACATATTTAAACTTAATAAGTAATTACATTTCATATCATTCATTGTTCTAAACCTCAAGCTCTAGGACGTATATGTTGTTTGAATTCATCCTTATGATCTTCAAAAAAATTACATCGACTATGTTTGACAAAACTAACTAAACGTCTGGAAACTGAAAAGTTAGTTGATAGTTGAAATTTAGAAGCTGAAAGCTAAAAAAATAGCTTATTAAATTATAAATGTTTAGTGAAATTAGTTGTTAAAGTAATTGAAAAGTGTTAAATGACAAAAAAAGTAATAAAATTATTATTTATTTAAAAATGATAATCAGAAAATTAAATAAATATAATGAAAATAAAAATGGAAGAAATATAAAAAAAATTAGAAACTAACATTTTAAAAAGTATTATTTTAAGTAGTATTTAAAAAAATGTTAGAAGCTAATAAGAAACAGTTTATTACCGAACAGTCAAACAAACTTTTCAGCTAATAGAAAATTAATTTTGAATATAATTGAATTTAATTAAAATTAATTTTAAAGCAATGTGATTTATATTTGAATATTTGTATTAAGAATCACATTTGGGAGTAAAACTCACTGTTTCCTTTGTTCCTTTCTAATTGTCTAATTTTTAAAGAATTTTTGTTCCTATTTATATGTTGTTTAGTTTAAGATCATATTAATTATACTTTTATCAATTATATTCTTATTTGTTTTATTATCTTTAATTAATTTACACATGTATTTATTATGGAGTAGAAAGAGAAAAGAGTGAAATAAAAAATTTTCCAGCTATTTTATTAGAGTCAAGAAAATTTATTTCATTTATTAATTTTTACAAATCAACCTTACATGACAGAAAAAAATAAACGGGTAATATAAAATTAAAAATTCTTTATCCAACACAAAATTACTTAAAATTACTTTAACTCAATATCAATTTGAAACTAAAATAAAATTTTCAAAGTAAAATTAAACATGTAATAATTTATCTAAAATCAATTTTAAATTTAAATTAATTTTTCAAACATCAAACCACTTTCAAAGAGAGCTGACATAAGGACTACTCATGCGTCAACAATCTTTAATTTTTTTTTTTTTTGAATGAGATTGAAATGTACCGGACAGAACTGGAAGAGGTCACATACCATAAGTTACTCGGCTGGACCATTAAATGATATACCAAATTCTCATCTATATTTACAATATAAAAAAAATCCAGTATTATCTCCTAAAAATCAAAATTTTCACTTCCAATTCTCTAAATCTTTATCCCTCCTTAAAAATATTGTTTTTATAAAAATTTATGAACAATAGACTTCCGATGTAAATTCCCCTAATTAATTAAACTATTAAGAAACAAGTTTTGTAATTTGTATCTAATATTATGACAGCTATTTTAGCATCAATATTTCACTGTCGCTATTACATTGACCCATCGACAGAAAGAGATGCATCGATGGTGCATTAACGGACTAACTAGAGGTCCAACTTGGTTGGCACTGTTGAATAGTCATACGAGAGAAGCTCTATGTTACGAAATTAGTCTTCACAAAAGTAAGTACCAAATATTTGTTTTCTTTTAATTGATTAAAAATTTAAATACAAAGCATAAATATATTTTGGTCCCTTAAATTTGAGTTATATTTATTTTCTATCACCCAAATTTTAATTTGTTCTCTTTGATTCCTTAATTTTTAAAAATGTTTTTAGTCCCTTTTAACTAATTTTTTATGATCTAAATGCATAATTTATGATGAATTTTGATTATAAGAGAGATTAAAAGAATATTTTTTGAATTTGAGTAAACAATTTTATTTTTTTAATTTGAAGAACTAAAAACAATGGGAATCAAATTTAAAAGATAAAAATGTATTTAAGTCAATAAAACAACAAAAAAGTTAGGGAACTTTGACGAAAATCCTGGACAACCATTCATTTTAAGTTTTCGTGCATTTCGTGTTAAATTTCTTCTCGATTTAGCAATTTTCTAGTCGTATTTATACACTACTCAAGGTACATGTTTCATTTAGACTAGTCAACAGTCGTAGCTTAACATCAATTGGAGTGGGATCACGTACTAGGAGCAATTTGTACGTTGTAGCATTATATAAAGCGAATCAAACCAAATATTGTTACAGCACAAAACACAAGATCAAATTTCATTTGCAATTATGGCTTCTTCAATCAATGGCCGTAATGCAAGTGAGATCTTTCAAGGTCAAACTCTCTTGTACAAACACTTGTTTGCCCATGTAGATTCTAAGTGTCTCAAATGCATTGTTGAGCTTGGAATACCAGACATTATCCACAACCATGACCAACCCATTACTCTTCCTGAGTTGGTGTCAATTCTACAAATTCCACCAGCTAAAGTTAGTCAAGTGCAAAGTCTCATGCGCTACCTGGCACACAATGGATTCTTTGAAAGAGTAAGAATCCATGAAAAAGAAGCATATGCTCTCACTGCAGCTTCAGAGCTACTTGTCAAAAGCAGTGAGCTTAGTTTAGCTCCAATGGTTGAGTATATTCTTGACACAAATATTTCAGGTTCATTCCATCAGTTGAAGAAGTGGGTTCATGAGGAAGATCTCACACTATTTCATATCTCCTTAGGATCACATTTGTGGGACTTTCTTAATAGAAACCCTGCATATAACAAGTTATTCAATGAGGCAATGGCTAGTGATTCTCAGATGTTGAACTTGGCGTTGAGAGATTGCAAGTTGGTGTTTGAGGGACTGGAATCCATTGTGGATGTTGGTGGTGGAACTGGAGCCACTGCCAAGATTATCTGTGAAGCATTTCCTGACTTGAAATGCATTGTGTTTGACCGTCCGCAGGTTGTGGATAACTTGTCAGGAAGCAACAATTTGACATATGTTGGTGGGGACATGTTCAAATCTATTCCCAAGGCCTGCGCAGTTCTATTTAAGGTATGCATGTGTAAATTAAACAAAGATTTACTAAACTACTAAATCTGTTTAAGTTTTTTTTTAATCCAAACCTGTTTATTTTAAATAAGAGGAATAAAATAAAAATTAGGCATTTTATTGCATGGAGGCTCCACCCTATGCACATTTAATGCAAAAATACTATTTTCGGATTTGAATCCATGGTGAACAAGTCATCAAGACACAACTTTATTATTATATGAAAATTCGTTATCTATTTAAATAAGAGGAATATTAACCAAATTTTTTCTAGTACTTTCTTTCTATTTCTTTGTAATTGGTTGAGACGTGGTATCCACTAAAAATAATATTTTTTAATATATTTCAATCAATTTGATAAAATATATCAGAAAAAAAATGTTAGAAAGAGTGTTATTTCTCTTCAAAAAATAACTCACTTCTCACTCCAAGGAGGCCAACCTTAAACATAGTGTTATTCGCTTAATACAATAAAGCATATAATTTTTAATAAAATTGAGTGTATTTTTATGCAAAATATATTTATATCTTAAAATTCCTTTTATATATAAGAAATTTTGTTTACTGTTTTATTCCAAATCTATAAAATGTCAGAATAGACTTGACATGAAGTTTTTAACGAATTTCTAATCCTCTATTTTTTTTAATTTTACAGATGATTTTACATAATTGGAGTGACGAAGATTGCAGGAAGATATTAGAAAATTGTAAAGAAGCTATTTCGGGTAAAAGCAAAACAGGAAAAGTAATTGTCATAGATGTTGTGATAAACGAAAAGAAAGATGAACATGAAATTACTAGACTAAAGCTTCTTATGGATCTAAACATGGCATGTCTTTTTAATGGCAAGGAAAGAAGAGAAGAAGAATGGAAGAAACTCTTCGTGGAAGCAGGGTTCCAAAGCTACAAAATATCTCCTCTGACAGGATATTTGTCTCTTATTGAGATCTATCCTTAAATACTAATGCTGCAATCTATTTAATAGTTAATTTGCATGTTATGAACCATATAAAGTGGCCATGTTTATTTGCTACCACCAACAAGATATTTGTTGAAAATGTGGCAAGAATTAATTAAAAAAAGAATTATTGATAGGAAAATGAGAATTAGAAATCTAAAATTTGATTGAATGTGTGAAAGTGTATGTTTTATTAAAAGAAATCTCAGAATGGATATATTTATGGGATTTGAATTTAGTTTTCAATAGTTTAATAATATTACGTGATTCATGTAACCAACTTTATTTAGTGTAATAAAGCTTTTGTTGTTGATGATGATGTGTGAAAATGTATGTTTTTATATGATGCAAAAAGTCAATCCAAGTGTAGCTTATACAGTATATAAGAGTAATAAAGTAATAAGTAAGTAAGTAACTATGGGGTTAGCAAACAAATTGAATCCAAATTATTTCTAACTAATAATAACCAAATTACCTTATACTGAAACACCTCCCTACCTGGAGGATGAGTAATTTACATCCCAAGTTTGGGATGAGCAATGTAACTTACATCAAATATCAATCGACAAAAAACTCGATCTTTATTCTAATGGTAGGCACTTACACTCAAAATATATTTCACTGTTATTGTGACTTATGAGCTGTAAAAATTTGAGTGTAGATAAATACTAAGATGGTAGTTAAACACATAATAAGTCGTTAGTTGAAAAAAAGTCAGGAATTAATGCTTTTATGCAAAAAAAAAAAAAAAAAAAAAACCTCTTAATTTAAATTAGTTAATGGTTTTTTATATGTACATAAAAAAATCATTTATAAAGACACTCTCCTTATAACTCATTGAAATACTTTTTATTTATTTAATAATTCATTAAAATATTTTTTATTTAAAATAAAAATGTAATAATTCATCAAATACTTAAACAAACAATATTTGAATATGTACATCTTTAGATATAAGTTTCTCTAGAAAAAAAAAGTAAGAAGAAAAAATAAAATAAAATTTTTATTAATTCATTTATAAATGTTATCTCATCTTTTAAAGAAGTTATATTGGTGAACTTTTAAAAATTAACTGATAAAAAATTTATTTTTATTTATGAAAAATATTATCTCATTTTTTCTTAAATATTTTAAAAAAAACTTATCCAACCAAACGTGACATTCTAACAATTCCAACCAAGTTGGTTCAGAATATGTACCAAAAAGACCAATATTTCCTACGTAGTTTATTTCTCTACGACAGAACTGAAGTGTTCACAATTTGAAGTTCTCTCTCGAGTCTCGACACAACGGAACGACCAAAGGTTCTTCTCTTCACCCTTGCTCTAACTGCCGTAAGAACCTGCTGTTATTTGGTTCCGTTATTATTATTATTATTTATTTATTTATCTCAGGCTCATTTTATTATTAGCGTTGGTTTGTTAGGTCCTTGTATTTTGGTTTCTCTATTCCTTTAAGGTGTTTGATACAATGTCTATTCCAATTACCAGTAGCTTCTCCTTCATAGTTTTCGAAAATGCTGATTGGGTTTTGAGTATCTATTGGTCCGTCTTTTATATCTGATTCATAGGTGTTATAGTAGTGTCTAGTACTCTTCTTGTTTCAAGAAAGAAACAAGGTAACCCCACTAGGTTTGGCCAAGTGGTGTAGGGGGATTTTAGACTTTTAGTAGTTTGCACAAGGTCTTAGGTTCTAACCTTGTTGCCACAATTGTACAGACACAAAAACAAAAAGAAACAAGGTTGGTCATGTTTTATGATTCCACAATACTTTCATGTACTTAATTGAATGCCATTTACCAACGGGGATTGGGTCTAGTGGAAGGGGCTAGTCTCTCACAATGTGGTGAGCCAAGGTTCAAATCCCCGTTGGGACAGGTGCCCACATATAGTGCTCGATCATACCTCGAACATGATTACCTGCAAAGAAGAAGATCTGTGGGAAACCAAAAAAAAAAAAACTGAATGCCATTTTTCAATTTTCTGGCAGCTATATTTTTTATTACTCTGCTGGCTTTCTTTATGTTGACAGAACTGAAAAGAGATGGGATTACCAAATGTTTCTGAGGACTTGTCATCAGAGATGGAGGTTGATGCCTTTAAACGCCTTTTTCCACTTCGATATTTTGAGCGTCATCTTGCTGAATCTATAAGGCCTGATGGTAGACCACTTGGAAAAGCTAGAGAAACAAGTATTTTTCTTGGTTAGTTACTTTTCTCCTTCTAATTTACAATCTGCAAAATCTTTGGCATGCAGTGTGTTATTCACACTTGGAGCAAAACTTAGTTGGCTAATTCATTTGATCAGGTGCTGTTGCGTCCGCAAATGGGTCTGCTCTAGTGAAGATTGGATCAACTGTTAGTCACTCTATTCTTGTGTCTTTTTTGTTAAACGTCGTTGTGAATTTAGGTTCTTATTTTTTATGGGATGGATTTAACAATTTCCTAATTGATCTCTGCTCAGACTATGTTGACTGCTATTAAAATGGAAGTTATGACTCCGTCCTTGGAGTCACCAGATGAGGGCTGTCTAGGTTGGCTTTTGCTTGTTGGGCCACTTATGTGTTAGTAATTTAGTCTTCTGCTCACATATGCCATAAAATTAATTAACATGTTAATATCTGTTATTTCAGCTATTGATTTCCACATGCCTCCTATTTGTTCTCCAATTGTTAGACCTGGCAGACCAGCTGAAGCATCACCGGTGGTGTCAAAGCAGTTGTCTGACACCATTTCAAGGCATGTTTTAATCTTTGCTGTCACTCTGTTAGGTTCAAATATTTCAGATGATCCAAGAAACTAAGTCTATCAAATTCACTCCAACTACCTTTTGTTATCACTAAATAAAAAAAGGAAGCAGAAGAAAAAGAAGAAAAAATAAAAAGTGAATGTTTTACATTTGGCTCTAAGATATGAAGAAATTTTTTGTTGATATCTGTTTGTAATTTATTTATTTGAATTATACCAAAGCCACTTCACCCTCCTTTCCTTGAGTAAGCTTTATACTCAATGCAAATGTTCCCTTTTTGAACAAGGATGTGCAGAAGTAATTGTGCCTACCCCCTGGCACATCTTTTGATATATTCTTACTTTAAAGTACATTGAATCATGAATGTTAATTGTGATCACGAGAGGGTAGGAACATTTAGCTGAAAGTATGCTGTTTAAAGTGGTTAGCGGATTAGATAAAAAATTTCCCCCCAATTTGAAATCCTTTCTATGGTTTGCCCCTCCTGCTGTCTTTATGGATTTGTATTTGTATCATTTAATGGTATGTTTTGGACACAGGATTTTTTAGGGAAAAGGAAGTAGTAAAATTTTCTTTGAAGCAAATATTTTTTAGAATAATAGGAATAAAATAATAGATTATCAATTTATCATGAAACCTTCTAATAAAAATTGAAGAATTTACATTCCCTTCCCTTTCCCTCAAAAGCCCCTCCATCCAAACATACAGGGTCTATGTTAACATTCACTGTGATCAATAATCTGGATAACTTGTTTGATCTGTCAAATTGGACTCCAGTTGAAATTAACCTATCCTTTTTTTTTAACCTATACTTTTTTTCTGCAGTTCCAGAATGATTGATTTGAAAGAATTGTCCTTGGTCAATGGAAAAGCTGCATGGATGGCTTACCTGGTAAGCTTGTATATGGACTACATTAACCAAATTTCACAAATCAACCATTGAAAGAATGTATAGCACACCACATTTGGTGTGAGGTACACTGACTTTGTTAGTTTGTTTGCTCTGAGTGTGTTTTTATCAATCTATTGAATGACAGAATGCTGCCTTCTTTATCATGCAGGATATCTATTGTTTGGATGCTGATGGTGCTCTTTTTGATGCTGCATTACTTTCTGCCATTGCTGCCTTATCTCATTGTATGTAGTGCATCTTCAGTATAATTCAGTCAGATTATGAATCTGTTACACCCCTTGTTCAGAATAATAAGTCCCACATTTGAAAACTGTACACGAGGAAATTTAGGAACAAAGAGAAGAAAAATAAACCAGCTGATGATATAACAGCCTTAGCTAGAATAGGGTTGTTACAATTATTATGTTTATCTTTTAGTTGTTATTCTGTTCTGTTACTTTGTCAGTTTATTTTTTGGGAGGTTGTTATCTCTTGTTATGTAGCACTGGCTAACGATGCTACTTATGGGAATCTCACGGTAATCTTTATGAAAACTATTGGATTTTTTAGTAGAAACAAAGGACTCTTTGTCCGCAGATTGATGTATATGGGTTTGCTGGGTATTACTCTAAACATTGTATTCATCTTTCTGAATGAAATAGTTATTCTTTCTATCTATACAGTAAGAGACAATCAATAATAGTGGGTGGTGACTGGTAGGACCATCAAAGAGAAAACGTAGTCTCACCAGTTTGTTCTGTTGAGATGAAAAGGCTGCAATCCTTCACCACACTCAAGTCACCAGAATGGCTGGAGATGATGTTGTCTCTGGCAAAGATGAGTAGACAGATAAATCAGTTGGAGAAGAGGAGAGAGAGTAGAGAAGGGTGTCATGTTTGTCGCTGAATTGGGGGGGGGGGGGGTGTCTTAGGATTGAGTTTATGTAACCCATCAACATTGTGCCACTATTGCGTGCTACAGAGCCATGATGCCCACAACAACCAAAATGCCTTATGAGTCATGACAGCATCTATGTAGGGGACAGCTGCTGCTCTGCACTGCAATGGCACTATAGCACCGATATTGTGTGCTATGCTTATCGGGTAACCCTTGGTCACCTTTATCAAAAAAAAATTGGATTTTTTAGTAGAGGACACTTCCAGTGTCATTGCTGTAAACCTTGTATTCATATAAAGTTATTCCTTCTATACTGTATAGCTAAGGTTCCTAACAGAATCATTCTAAAGATAGATTTTCTTGTGCTTAAAGAGAAGTTATGTGTTGCTGTTGATGTTCTCAATGTGATGCCTTTCAACATTGTCATGGTATTACCATATTGGTTTTGTCTAATTTGAATTTCTGCGTTGACAGTACAAATTCCTGCTGTTGCCATGAATGATGATGGTAAAATAGTACTCTTGTCTGATGAAGATGGACAAAAGCGAGCACAGGAGCCAGTCAATAAAGAGAAGAGAAAGCTTACATTAAGAAGCATTCCGTTCTCATTAACATGCATACTTCACAAGAATTACATCTTGGCAGATCCTACTGCAGAAGAAGAATCCATTATGGAAACCCATGTGACAGTAGTTTTGGATACATCTGGTCAACTAATATCTCTTTACAAGCCTGGTGGGCCGGTTCTTGCCTACACTTCTGCTATCCAGGTTAGTTTGCACATTTCAATGGAATGGAACTAACGAGTTGAACAATACGACAGTTATAGCATTAACATTGATGCATTAGTGAGTAATTTTAAAAAAAATATTTTAAATACTTTTAAAATTTTAAGTTAGTCCTCCACATTTATATGAATACTACCTCCGATTCTTTTTATAAGAAATAAATGATAGTATATTTTACACTATAACTTGTTTCTTATAAATAGGGTCCAAGGTATTATAAGATATTTGAGGTCCTCTGAGACCTTCATATGCCCCAACTGATATTCAAAGCGGGGCCACATTAAAGGCTTGCTTCTGTCTGGTTGAGGTTTAAATTTATTTATTAAAATCATCTTTCAATGTTTAACTGTACTAGAGTTTTCTGATTCAATCTTTTCCTAAATGTTCATTCATTCTAGAGGTTTATCTTGAGTTTTAAATTTGAAGGGTGAAAATTAAGACAAAGTAGGTTGATACAAAACAGTAAAGTTTAGTATTGTACCTGATATGAATAATTTACTGAAGGGCGTGAAATAATAGTACGTGTATAAAATGATCTGTGAAATTATAGAGTTATAACGATACTTGTGGTTTCAGGATTGTGCTGCGTTAACCCGGCAAAGAGTAAAGGAACTAAATGGCTTCTTAGACAAAGCTAATTCTGATATGGAGGTTTAGTAGAATTATACAGTCATCTTTATTATCCTGAATGGTTATTTAAATTTGTACATTGTGGATCCCAGGTACTGCGGCATTTCATTGTGGAAAAAAATTCTTTTCACAAATTTTAACCATCTATTTGGACACTTTGTTTTTCATTCCGGCATTTGATTTCTCATGTAGTTGATGGTTTTGGGGATATATAGACAAATGCTAGAATCACACTCTCAAACACACTTTTTCTAATTTGATTTCACATTATCTCATTTTTTAAAACCATCATTTGTCTACTGTTTCTCCAAGTTTAATAATTTAATAATTTTTTATTTTACTTTTACTTTAAGATTCAAGCCCTCGTCTTCACTGCACAACGCACATCACCCCATTAGGTTCATCCAAAGTTAAATTACTGTTCAACTAAAATTTCTCTGCATTTAGGCACTATCTATGCTTTCTTTTGCTCCATACATATATTCAATTTCAAGTTTTTAGCTCTGTTTCAAATTATTATATAATCAAATAAAAAAGCTTCCCCCTTTTTCAATTGTTTTAGGTTGATTTATCTATTTTTGCTATTTTTTTAAAATTCTTTTACCTTGAATTTTTTTTACCTTCGTTACCTTTTTCATCATTGCCACTAAAAATTCTGGAAACAAATGAAGTTGTTACAAATTAGAACTTCTACTAGTTCATAGCTTTACTAATTACAAACCCATTCATAAATTTTGTAGAATTTTTCATTGGAAGATGTTTGATTTCCATTATGCATTTTTTTTTTCTCTTCAAGGATTCATGTTAGATTTGTGAAAAGTCGCTACTAGAAATTTGCAGTTTAGAATTGTTCACCAATAATTCAATAATTATTTTAAATCAATATCGAATTCGATAACTAATTGATTTAGTATTCGAACTTTTATTTTATCTTTAAAAGACACTTTTTCTTGTAACGAGTATATATTTGGTACCAAATAACGTAGCACTTCAAAGTTAAAATATTCCCTTTAAATCCATTCCCCGTCCAAACGTTTTCTTAAGGTGACTGTTGGTTCGAATATTTTCTGTTTTTATTTTTAAAGAAAATAAAAAATAAGAGTCAATGTTTGTTTAAAATTTAAAAAATATTTTTTCTGGATCCCTCTGGTCTCTCTCAGAAAATATTTTCAAAAACAGATCCAAAATTGAAAATAACAAATCAACATTTTTAATCATTTTTGAAAAAGTGAAAACACTATGGCATCTTAGAATATTTTTTTTCTTCTCAATAAATATTTTTTAAATCTTTAAAATTTGAAAAAAAAAATAAACAATCAAATGCCACCTAAAGTATAAAGGTTAGCCATGCTATTTTGATATTTGAAAGTGTGAAATGATGATAAATTAGTTTTTGAAATATGAAAAAAATTCAAATTTTGTATCTGAATCTCTTCATCTGATTCGCTAACCCATTAGTTTGTATTATTATTATTATTAAATTTATAATAATTAATTACTATTATTATCAAATTTAGTAACTAAAAGTGATGTTGAGTCTTTTTTTCTTAGTTTTCACGATTTCACTATGTCAATATCCTTTCAATGTAGAATATTTATTTTGCTTTTAAATTGTTTCAAACTATTTTAGATATAGTTGAAATTTTAGTTTCATTACTTATTTCACTTTTTGAGAATATTGGAATTTCCAAATTCTGCATTAATAGTTTTAGTTTTTGGATTTTTAGGCTTTGTAGATGTGATGCTTGAACTTGTTTATTATATTTCAATTTTTAAAGCATGATGATGATGATGATGATAACTACAATTTGATTCATTCCTTGATCTTTTCTTCCACTATTTGACTAAAGGTAATAACCATATGTATTTGGTATTCCATTTAATAAAAAATTTTGCTTATAAAAAATATTGAATTTTTAAAAATATCACACAAATTTAAATGTTTTAATCCACTAACTCAATCTAACCCAAATCATTCACAAACTGGTTGGTTTGATTTGGGTTTTAATTTTTTTCTTGGAAAATCGACGAAAATCAACATCTTCAAATTTAATTGAATTGAGACACAGATTTCATTAAATCCAACCCAAATTGACTTGCGTACACTCTTAATAAAAGTGCGACAAATTAATTTTGTTGCTAAATTTGTGAAATAACTTTATTATTAAATTATAATGTATTGATTAATTTGATAATAAATTATATTTTTTTATCTAACTAGAAATTTGCAGTTTAGAATTGCTCATCAATAATTGTTTAAAATCAATATCTAAAACATGACCTAATAAAAGTCATTTTTACTTATAACGAGTATTTGGTACTGAAGTAACTTAATAATATTCCATTTCCATTCCCCGTGCGTCCAAACGTTTTCTTAAAATAAAAAGGCCGGCAATTCAGTCCTTTTCTAATAACTTTCAAAAAAGTGAACTCTTAAAAAAAAAATACTAAAAAAAGTTATATAAGCTCTCTATTTTATTCATATATCAAACTCCTGCACTCTAAATATATAAAAAAGATAATTACGTTCATTCAACTTGAGCACTTGTTAACATTCTTTAATATTCATTGCATTTAGAATATAATCAATTAGCTTGTTGAGACTATATAAAGGGCAGCAGCAAATTCTGAAACACCACATAACACAAAACCAAATTCACATTCAATTATGGCTTCAAATAATGGCCGTAAAGCAAATGAGATCTTTCAAGTTCAACTTCTCTTATACAGACACATGTATGCCCATGTAGACTCTATGTTTCTTAAATGTATCGTTGAGCTTGGAATACCAAACATAATCCACAACCACGGTCAACCCATTACCCTTCCAAAATTGGTGTCAATTCTACAAGTTCCATCAAATAAAGTTAGTGGCTTGCAGAGTCTCATGCGTTATCTAGCACACAATGGATTCTTTGAGATAGTCACATTCCATGACAACTTAGAAGAAAAGGAAGCATATGCTCTCACTGCTGCATCAGAGCTTCTTGTCAAAGGCAGTGACCTTTGTTTAGCACCAATAGTTGAGTGTTTTCTTGATCCAATTTTTTCAAGTTCATGGCATATAATGAAGAAGTGGATTTATGAGGATGATCTCACACTCTTTGGTATCTCATTAGGGTCACACTTACGGGAGTTTCTCAATAAAAGCCCTGCACATAACAAGTCATTCAATGACGCACAATGGCTAGTGATTCTCAGATGATGAACTTGGCGTTGAGAGATTACAATTTATGATGATGTATAGACTTCAAGTGTTTATTTTTTTAACAAAATAAGAATCACTAACCAAAACTCAAATTATAAAGAAATTTAAACTAAAATCTAACGTATTAATAAATAATAAAAACATATGTATGCCTTAATATTAGATAATGATATTTTGTTGATAACAAATAATAACATAATAATAAATTGAATAAAAATATGATTTTCTTAAGATATATTAAAATTGTTATATATTTTATTAATAAAATACATTACTTTAATAAAAAAGTATTACTTTTAATGAAATTATGTGTATTTTTATGAAATATATAACTATATTTCAAAATTATTGTGTATAAAAGTTTTTGTTTTATTGTTTCTCTCCGAGACTGATCTCATAAAATATCATAATGGCTCTTGTGTGAAGTTATATATTAACAAATTTCTAATCACCCATCCTTTCTTTTTTATTCTTGCAGTGGATCTTACATAATCGGAATGACAACGATTGCAGAAAGATATTAGAAAATTGTAAAGAAGCTATTATTTCGAGTAAAGGCAAAAGAGGAAAAGTAATTGTCATAGATGTTGTGATAAACGAAAAGAAAGATGAGCATGAAGTTACTAGACTAAAGCTCCTTATGAATGTACACATTGTGTGTCTTATTAATGGAAAAGAGAGAAGTGAAGAAGAATGGAAGAAACTTTTCGTGGAAGCAGGATTCCAGAGCTACAAAATATCTCCTTTGACAGGAAATTTGTCCCTTATTGAGATCTATCCTTAAATACTAAAATTGCGATCAATTTAATTGTTAATTTGCATGTTATGAACTAAATAAAGTTGCAATATATATTTATTTGTTAGCACCACCAAAATAGTTTGTTGAAAATCGAGGGAAGAATTAAAAGAAGAATTGATATGAAATGAGAAATAGAAATCCAACATTTTATTGAATGTGTGAAAGTATAATTTGTTTTTTTTTTTTTTAACTAAGCTTAATAATATCATGTGATTTATGTGACCAACTTTATTATGTGAAATAAGGTTTTTGTTGTTGTTAACGCATGAAAAGTGTATGTTTTAACATTATACAAAAAAAACAATGCATTATATGTAGTATAAGAGTCATAATTAAGAGCTATATAAAGAAATTTAAACTCGAATCTTGAAATAGAAATTATTCTTAGATCTGTCCAAGAAGAAAAAAGAGAAGAAATGGAATACTCTCTTTTGGTAGAATGGAGGAAAACAAAGTTTCACATCGCTTTCGATAATAATTTCAAATTTATACTCAAATTATTCATTGTAAAGTTAAATTTAAATTTACATATTTAAAGATATATGTTAATATGATTTAAATTATAAAATATTTATGCATTATTAATGTTAATTGGTATAAAATTAAATATTTATTTTGTGTAATGTATAGACTAAAATACTAATTGTCAATAGTTAAAACCTTTATATATTAATTTAAATTATTCATTATGAATCTACAATATAATGATGCGCAAAAAAAATCTAAAATATAATTTTTATGTTAAAAGATAATTTTTTAATAATATATAATTCATATATAAAAAACATTACTTATTAAAAATTTTAATTATATGAACTGCATACTTATTC
>PYAF01002672.1:564262-594934 GCA_007407185.1 Glycine tomentella | reverse complement strand
ACGTGGGTGGTTTACTAATTAGAATTTAACTTTTAATTTTAATATTTTACTAATATAAGCTTTGTTATACTATCATTTCATCAAAAATAACTTTAAGCGACGTTTTTTTAATAATTATTATTATTTAAAATAACAATATAAAAGTTCTTTTTATATTATAAGTACTAGGATCAGGGACATTTAAGTTGATAGTTTAAAAATTAATTTTAGATGCTAAATGTGTTGGGAGAGTAAACTTAATTTCACAATATATTCAGATACTTATAAAAGTACATTTATACATTGAATCTTTGCCTTAAAATTTAGTTTTGTAAAAACAAGACATAAATTGCTTTTACAAACTTAATTTTTGGAGACTTTAATCCAATCCTACATTAGATTAAAGGACTTGTGTAAACAGAACTAATGAAATGATTCGCGGACGTGACACGTGAGAGTTATTAACCTTAAAAGTCAAGTCAAATCTACGTTGCATTGTTGGCAGTTACCCAAATGCTGAACCTCACGAACCGTATCCGAATGAACCTGACCCAAATGATAACTTGACAGTGAGTTAAGCGTTTCACTGATCACAGTAGCTTTCGCTTTCGCACACTACATTTTTTCGTGCGCAAGCTGTTGCCGTTGGTCTCTTCCCTCTGCACTTCACATTCACAATCCCACACTCTCACTGTGCCATCTCTCTTCATCTTCGCAATCGTACCCTTTCCAGGTACTCCACATTCTCTCTTTTCTCAATCTCCTCTCAAATGGGTCTCCATCGTTTTCCACAATTTCAACACTTTTTTTCTCTCTCTTCCCTTTTAACCAATTCCTTAATCTTTGCAAATGGGCAATGTCCGTCTTATGTTAACGGTTCCGACAATGGCATCATTCTTAGTATTGATCAGACATTATTGATTCGACTGCAGATCGAAGTGGAGTGTGTTTGTCTGTGAAGTTTTGTTCTTTGCTTCCAAGTTTGGATTTTTCGTTGTGGGTAATGTTTGATTCGGTTGCTGGGGGCGTTGAGCTCAAATGGGTGTTGTTTGTTTCGTGCTGTGAGTTCGGTTTAGGGTTTAGATTTGAGGCTTTTGTTTCTCTTTGCGTCGGGGGTAATGTGCTTGAGGCTAGTATGGTAATACAATTAGGCTTTTTGATTATTGTTTTTCGTTGGAGTTTATGTGTTTGGTTATACGATAGATTAAGATGATCTCACTTAATTTTTAGAATGTGTGTTGCTTTGTTGTCGTTTTCTATGTTGCCTTCTCTCTTAGTTATATTCTGTCTTTCTTAGTTTCTCACAAGTTTCTCTCACGGGGGAATGGACACTAGTTATTTTATTTTTGATCTTTTTTTTAATTATATTCAAGATTAGGCAAAACCAATTTCCATCTGTGTTATGTGTCTTCAACTTTAACCATGTTCCTTTTCTTGCATTCAGTATTATAGGGAACACTGTTTATAGATTATATGAACATTATGTGTTGCTTGTTTTTATTAGTTTTTCAAGCGGTCATATAATTGAAAATTAATTATCATGGTCAGTTACTGAAGTATAACAAGTCTTGGATTAGCAAATAGTTTAAGTATGTTGAATTGTTGATACCTCCAACTTGGTAAAATTAATAGGCTTTACTTAAGGACTGCTTCTAGTGTTCAAATCCCCTCAGCTTTATTCTAGCTAGCAGATGACTATTAAGGTAGGTTTCATCTTCTAATACTTCTCCCTGCCTTGCCTTGTCTCAATTTGTCTCATCCCATTGTGCCTACATGGCCTACGAAAACAATGGATGAATATTGATTGTATGCACCTACAACAATTATATGGATCATATCTCGTTTACACCTCCCTCTGGTAATGAGTATCTTGACATGGTGATCTTAAAAATGTTATGCCTAGCTGAGATTTGTTGTATGTTATTATTAATACATATTTGAACTTTGAACATATGGATTATGTTTATTGAAAAGAACTCATCCTTGTTCTCAACAATAATAAAAGCCCTTTCTCAATAGGTGAGATCAATTACTTCGATCAAATGACACCAGTCTTCCATCCAATAGCATTAGAGCAATTCTTTTGTAGAGACCATTTAGATTTAAATGGAATGTGATGCCTAGTTTTTTACACTTTTATGTGTATCTAAAATGTTCTTGCATTACAAATATTGATCAACTGGTTTTGGACAGATGGCTCTGCAAACAGCTACTCCTCCAACTACTCCCAGTGCCCAAGTTGTTGGTAATGCATTTGTTGAGCAGTATTACCATATTCTTCACCATTCACCGGATTTGGTTTATCGGTTTTACCAGGACTCTAGTGTGATAAGCCGTCCTGATTCCAGTGGTGTGATGACATCAGTTACGACCATGAAAGTAAGTTTCCTGGTACAAAACTGGTGCCTATATAGCTTCCTTTGATTTTCTAAAGATGTTTCATCACAGAGAAGAAACATTGTAACTTGTAAGATGTAAAGTAATGCCACCTTTTGATATCTATTATAATTCGTTGCTATTGAATTACAAGTTAAAACTGCTACATGCTCATACTATCCACTAGACTTTAATGCACTGGTAATTCTTTTTTCAACCCCGTTCATGTTCATATTATATGCTTCATGCAGCTGATGGGTTATACTTCTATTTCCCTGCGTTTTATAAAGTTGAGAAGATGAAACATTATCCATATAGATTTTGTTGTGCTTCTGTAAATATTTAATAGATATATCTCAGGCTTTCTGCTGATCTCTAAGTCTAAGGGTTTATGGTGCAGGGCATTAATGAGAAGATTCTATCACTAAATTTCAAGGAATTTAAAGCAGAGATAAAGACTGCAGATGCTCAAAAATCATACAAGGAAGGAGTGACTGTGCTGGTGACTGGATGCTTGACTGGCAAGGATAACTTGAGAAGAAAATTTGCGCAGTCATTCTTTCTTGCTCCACAAGACAATGGCTATTTTGTTCTGAATGATGTTTTTAGGTATGTAGAAGACCAACCATCAGAAGTGCCTCCAGTTACTGGAGATGGTGATGCAGCTGCTGTTACAGTAACACCAGAACCAGGCAAGAGTATAATTCAAAAAATTGTATCTTCTCTTTCAAAATTTATTCAGGAGTTGTATTCATGCTGTTCTCCTTTCTTTACAGAACCCATTCATGTTGCTGATTCTTCTGCACCAGACCCCACAAATTCTCATGTTAACAAAGGTCAAACTGTTGCTGAGAATGCTTATGAGCCATCTAATCATCATGAGACACAGATACCTGTTGAGAATGACGACAATATAGAACCACATTTTCAGTCAAATGATAATGATGATTCTCAGGCCACAGAATTGGGTTCTTCAGCTCAAGAGAAGAAGTCTTATGCATCAATTGTGAGTATTGCTAGAAACCTTTCACTTACACGCACTGTTGTTATTCAGTTTTCGAAGCTTATTAGATTTGTTGTAGGTGAAAGTCCAAAAAGGGGGTTCAGTTGCAACTAAAGTCTATGTGCCTACTAATACACTAAAGTCAGGGCCTAACAAAACTGAGAACAAGGTAGTTGAGTCAGTAGAATCTACTGAAGTGCCTGAAGCAGCTTTGGATAGTGTTAACAACCCTGAAAGTAGTGATGCTCATGAGGAAGGTACATGTTCTTTGTTTCAATTTTCACATATGTCATGTTTTGGTATTGTGTTTCAAAGTCTGGAGAAAATGAATTTTAAAGCAATATATCATTTTATGTTTTTTAAGTCATTAAGTTGGCTGCTTGCAACTCGGCCAAATATTTTTCTTAAACATATTTGTGCTTCTAATAAACAAATTCTTCCAACAGTTGAGGGGCACTCCATTTACATTCGAAATTTGCCTTTAAATGTGACGGCTGCTCAGTTGGAACTGGAGTTTAAGAAATTTGGACCCATCAAGCCAGGAGGCATCCAAGTCAGAAATAATAAGGTGATTATCAGGTCAACAACGCATTCAAATTACCCTTTTGCTTTTTCTTCAGTCCTAATGAAGTTTTGTTGGAAACACTTTATTTGTTGTCACAGCAGCAGGGATACTGTTTTGGCTTTGTTGAGTTCCTATCTCTAAATTCCATGAATAGTGCAATTCAGGTATAGTCCTCATCAGTGGATAACTTAGATTTCTAGAATTTTGTCTTTTAATCATGCTAGTTAATTATATTTATTCTGTTGAAGCTGCTTTCTAATTTGGGAGTAATTTCAAGTTGGATGCTGTTGTATATATCATTTATAATTCTGTCACTGCTCTCAATATATGGTAATGATTTGGCAAAAGAATATATATAGAAAATTATAAAAAATTTATCACTTGAAACTTAAACGTGTTCTCTTGTTTACATAGTCTTCTATTGACACAAACCTCAACCATCCCTGCATCTAGTTGTCAGCCTACTCAGCTCCTTTATAGCTGACTCATATTCTAGGTAGTGCATTACTTCTACATCTAGCTGGTGGTAGTTTCTGTACTGCACTTGCTTGAGGTTACTTGAATAAGTTGTATCCCTTATTTTAACTTCAGTAAACGTATTCTTTAAAACAATACCAGATCTTTATTCTGTCCTATGCTAGTACTGTCTAGTAATATCTTGGTTTAGTATTCTCAGGGTTTTTTCCATCTTGATCTGGTTTGCTATGGCATCTAATTCATTTGTCTACTATTGGAATTTGGATTTAGTATTTGCAAAAGATATTATGAATAATAAGATGATATTTTCTTAAGAGTAAAGAACCACATGTGCATAACAAATAAAACCTGAAACATTTTATATTTTGTGGAAGAGTAAAAGAAATTGAAAAATGTATCATAGTTTAGACAATTGTTGGAAAGTACATATCTAGGGAAAACCTATGGTACTTTTAATTTATGGATCCATTAAATTAGAAATTAAAGCAAAATGACAATCCAATCATTTTATGCTGAAATAAAATTCTTGAAGTCTTTAAAGTTCAATTTTAATGCCTAAACTGTATGAGGATGGTGCTGTGTTTTGAATTCTCAGTACAAACTGAATTTGAGATTCATACTATTATTCCAGAGAGAGGGGTGGCTGTAAAATGTCCAAACTGAAGTTCTCCCGATGTTAAGCTGATGAATTCATCTTGCTTTCCCCTTCTACTTTTTTTGAGTTGTTTCGTGTTTTACTCAATTTAGTATTGTGCTTGTTATCTTTTCTTCCCTTCACTTAATGAATGCACTTTACTTTAGGGATGGATATGACATGAAATATTAATTAAAATATTACTGGTCATCAAGTACTATCCATTGTATTCAAAATTACTGTAGATGTATTTCCAATCTTTGTTCCTTCCCATCTTTCCTTTGCATTACTTTCACTAATTACTTTGTGCAAAACAAGATATCCTACCTCACCAGAAGTTACAACAATCATTTCAGCCAGCACTGAAACTTCAAAGGTAGTTTTACTGGTGTTAGACATGTGCTTCCTAGTTTACAATACAGTAGACTAACATAGATGAGTGTCTGCTACCTAGAATGGATCCTTACTTAACTTCCGATTGAGCAAGCTTTGAAGCTATTTTGACGGTTGCAACTTGTGGCTTTTAGCCATGCCTTCTGATTAATTTAGCTCCTTCAGTTTATTTTGAATTTTTTATGCAGATTTAGGAATGATTTAACCAAATTTGGTACTTCAGCTCATTCTGCAAATCACAAGGCACATGAAACAAGAAAAAAAGATTTTTTTAACTCTAAATTATGTAACTAACATTTTCATTGGATATCAAGGGGGATAAGTCTTGGGTTTATGGAGATAAAATATATTTTACCCTGTATATCTATTTAATTGCCCAAAAATTAAAAAATACACACAATTCCACTTGTGTGCATCTGACCTTCCCAAGTCATTGGAGATTGGGAATCTTGTTCTATCATTTGCACTTACTCTCATAAATGCCAATTCCTCTTGTGTGTATTTTTAAAATTTTGGGTAATTAAGCCCTGGTCCACTGTTTTTGAACCCTCCCCCTTTCCCGCTTTTCGTTGTATAATTTATCTATAGAGTCCTTTCAATTGGATGCATTTTTTTTGGCTTTTTTTATCCCTTATTCTTGTTGAATCTAGAGCAGGGTACATTGATGGATGGTAACGGTGGAGTTGCTGGTCATCCAACCTGGGGAACCAGCTTTGAACCCTTGGTTCAAAATAAGTATTGGTTTTTGTTCTGGTTCAAATCGAGGAAGTTCAAAGATAAGCCCATAAATAAATTGAATTCAAAATTCTGTGTCATCTTTCTTTAATAAAGGGGCCTAACAGGGTTGGTTGGACATATTTAAGCATTTAGAACAGACTACCCTTCTATTGAGAATAGAATTCTGACCATCATTAATATTCAGTATGCTAGCTGCCTAGCTGCTATAATCTTTACTGTTGGTCACATATTACCTGCAAATGGTTTCCCCATTCTCTCCTCCTTGTCTCCAAAAGGAAAGAGTATTATATTAGGCCAAAATGGTCAATGGAATGGAATGCAGCATGATTTTCCAGCCTAGTATAACAGTCGACTGGTTGTTGTAATTTGTATTGCCCCATCATAATATACATAATTTTTTATATTATGTCTGAAGTTGTCCGTGTTTTGTATATGATTCCTCATTTGTTACTTATTGATGTGAAAATCTTCAGATCTTTGTTCATTATTTAAGACAGTTAGTTTACTTTCTCAGGCTTCATCTGTTCCGATTGGGGGGCGTCAAGCTGTAGTTGAGATAAAGAGAACCACTACCCGAGGTAATTTGAAGTTAACTATTACAAATAAAATTGTTGTCATTCATTCAACAGAACAAAAAGAGAGAGAACCAACTGCTTTTATATTAAGAGCTCCATGATAGTTGACAATTCTGTTTGTTCTCTTTCAGTTGGCAGTGGCATTAACAGTACTGGAAGACCTAGGATCCCACCTGGTAGGGGTGGGTTACGAAATGACTCTTTCAGGGGTCGTGGCAATTATGGTGGTGGTCGAGGATACGGTCGAAATGATTATGTAAGCCGTGGCGAGTTTTCTGGTAGAGGTCATGGTCATGGAGAAGGTTATCAGTATCACCAAGGGAGAGGGAGAGGTGGCTGGTCAAGTGGACAAAAACAAAATGCTGTTTCCAACTGAAATACTGGGATGATTTTTGGGAGGTTGTTCTGAGACCCCCTTTTTTGGGTCAGTCACAAGCATGGAAATCCGTGGAATTATCTTGTCACTCTCAACCTTCCAAAGTTTCTCATGTTTCTTTCACTGCATTTGCACAGTTGTAGTATTTCTAGTTGTTATTATTGCTATGATTTTAGTGGGATGGTAGTGATGAGGAATAGATAGTCTTTTCTTTTTAAAAATTCAAACAGATGCTATGACTGGAATTGGCAGTAGGTTAACCATCAGTCCTTTTTTATTTGTTGCTATGATGCAACATTTTTATATCTAAGTTGAGATTTTAATTTAAAAAGGGTTATTATTGGTTCCATTTTTTGCATTTTGATATACTTGTAAAATCTAGGAATGACTTGGGTCAAGGTTTTATGTTTTTTATATGCTATCTGTCTAGGAAGGCGCTGCAGAGGAAGAATTGAATGGAAACTGGGTGAATAACCAAGGGCAAGAGCTGTTAAATGTGTATATTGGTAAAGGGTGAAGATAATGTGGTAAATGGTGCAATAATTATTTGCATTTTAAATTTTAAACGCTGTTTATTTCCAAATCGACTTGACTTGAAAATTAGACGGGAATGCAATATTTATTAGTTGGATTTATATCGGTCATATCTCCTCAATTACATACTGATAGTAAAAAATGAAAATGCTGATTTCCATGCATTATTAACTACTATGAAAATTGTCAAATTAATGGAATTGATTGAATGCATTCAACAGGTTGGATATGGTATGAATCTAATAAGTAGGAAAGATCTAATGGGACATGTATATATGGCTTAGAATGTGAAAAAAAAATAATAATGATATCAATGTCAGTATTTTTCTAAGTTTGATGAACTTATCCAATAAGTGTCGAAAACGTTTTCTTCGACCACATGACGCAAATTTATAGGCCCAAAGCAAGCAATTTTAGTGGCATGCAAATTGTGAGGAATTACTTAACTCAAGAAACAATGCACAACCTACAGGACAATGCATTTATTTTACGTTAGCACAAATTAAAAATTTATTTAATGTTTTATATGATTTTTTTAATGTTTTATATAAAAAAAATGTTATTATTTATATATTCTTTCCATCTTTCTTTTTCTTTTGTTGAATATTTTCTCCTCTAATAAAAATGTTACCAACAAACTTTTTAAATTTGAATGTGTTTGATTCCTATAAATTAATATTTTGTTATTTTTTCTTATAATTTCGTTTTTCTAATTTTAGTTCTTATAAATTTGTATTTTTTTAAATTTTGATCCTTAGGATATTTTTCATTTCTAGTTTATGTAAATTTATATTTTTCAATTTTGATACTGATAAACACGGACTTATATAGATTATAAATAAAAAAATACAATTTTACATGAACTAAATTTAAAAAATACAAATTTACTTATACTGAAAACGAATAAGATATTTTACGGATCAAAAATAAAAAAATGATCAACTCACATAAACTAAATTTAAAAAAAAACTTACAATAATAAGAAATAAAAAATTATTGACTCACATGCATCAAAAACATATTTTAATTATTGTATAAACACACAGACTTTATTCAGAAGAGTATATTAGCCCTTCTCATCTTCTAAACAAACCAAAAAAAATCTAGGATTCATGTAAAAAATCTGCCTGCTTGAGAGAAACGTCATTTTCATTTGAATTTTCTGCAACTACTACTAGCTTTAAAAGGAAGACAGCAAAGCAGGGATGGGTGGGACCATAAACATACACGTGTCCAACATAGAGAAGAAAGAAAAAAAACGAGTCGCTAGTTGTAGGGGCTAGCTCCACCCGTCACGTCACTCTGACACACAACGTACGCTTTTCTCACCACACTCACGTTAGCCACGTCACCGCCTGTGTGCAACTTGGTCCTCTCCTGAACCGTGCAGGGACGCGTGGCACTCTCCCGCTGCAGCAGCGCGCTAAAAACAAAAATATAAAATAAAGACTAATCAGTATCTTAAAATATTCATTTAAAATTTTAAAATAAATATTTTTTTAAAATACATAATTATATTACCTATATTTTTTAGTATTTTTTATAATATTATTATGAAATTAAAGTTTCTCAATTTTTTTCTTATATATTAAAATTAAGTAATTTTTGGTTAATTTTTTTTCTTTTTAATAAAAAATACAATTAAAATAAATACCTGATATACTGTTAAATAATTTTAATTTGAATAAGTTAAAATTATTATTTTGTTGTCAAGAATAAGTTAGTTTCTAATTTTATATTCAAATTTTATTAATAATATCTTTTAAAATTAAGAAATATTATCTTTTATTCTGCAACTTGAAAGAATTATCTATTTTAATTTTGTTTTTTTATTAAAAAAATTAATCCAAAATTACTTAACTTTGATTTATAAAAAAAAAAAAAACTAAACTTTAATTCCTATTATTATATAATAAATTGTTTTTCTTATAATTTTTTAATCATTGTTATTTATTATTAAAAAAAAGTGCAAGTTGGCTACTCCTCTGCGGTGGGCCCCAACACCGGGATCCGCTGATAATCCTCTCAATCTGATCTGCTGCCGTGTTGTCCGGAGATTCCTTGTCTGTCCCACAACTCTCCTCCGCCGTCCGATCTCAGTCATTCTGTTCTATACGTACGGTCCACGTTTCGATACCTCATTTTTCTGTCACACAACTTGGCATTTAAAATGAAAGCGAGAAAGTGAAACATATATGTGGCATTATGGTTGGTTTGGTTGGGACTTGTGGGGTGCTTCAGCTTCTCTCCCTCCCACACTTGCTTTGCTGCCCTTCTTTTCTGTCTCATCTCATTTTTTTTTCAACTTGTTAAGTGTGTATTTGACTAGAAAGTTATAAATGTATATTTGCAAAAACATCATCATTCTTATTTTATCTGTTAGATTTATACAAAATTGTATGTACCGCATTTTTCACCTAAATTCAAACACACTAGATATGCTCTACAACTTGATTATTATTTTCATTTTTTATTTTGGAATTTATATTAATGAACCTTTGGTAGAGAAGAATTTCTTTTTTGGTTTGAATATTTTTTTCATATTGCCTCTTCTTTGGAAAATAATCCTATTCAAAGTTAATCAAATACTAAATATCTCTTACCAAAAATTTAAATTTTAATTTATCACGATGTGAGATAGTAACCCGTTTTACTATATCAAACACCCCTTGGTTCATTTAAATATTTCTGACCCCATAAATTTGTACAAAGTGTATATATATTAAGTTCCTCAAATTTGGACAAACTTTATAAAACATCTATAACACTGTTGCTTACATAAATTACTTAGATATTAAACGTGTTGTTTACTGAAATTGTCACTAAAGCATTTGAGGAAGTGTTTTTTATGCTAGTGACGTTAAATAATGTCGTTTTATTGTTTTTATATCAATAAAAAAAGGTAATTTTTAGGTCAAGTATAAGAGGAATGCAAGAAAAATATAGTTAAAAACTTATTTTAATAATCTTAACATTGAAATAATATTTTATGTAAAGTTCTTAAATCCCTGTAGTATTTAAGGTGTAGAAATAATAATCTATTTAAACAATCTTGTATTATAGACGTTTTTAGTTTCTTTAATTTAGAGATAACTCATATATAATCACTACAAAAATGCACTATTTTCAAATTTCGGAGATCACAAATCTTTTTTTTTTTTTAATTCGAAGAATTAAATTAAACTTCATCTAATTTTGAGATACTGAAAAATATTTGTTATTTTTAGAGAGTTTTAAAGTTTATGAAAACGAAAAGTAATTTTATTGTAAAAAAATGTTAAAACTTTATGCAATAGTGATCATTTACATTATTATACATGAATTGTCTGATCCTAACAGCTAATCTACTAGAAGCAAAACGTAATCACTGGTTACAAATAGAAGGCACACAATCATAAGTCGACACACAACCCTAAATGGACCACACGTTAATATATTTTGTTATTCGATTTGAACGATGTTTCTATAGTACAACAAATTCCTGTAAACAATCACTTAAATATAATTGATTGAAAACGGAACCTTGAACGGAATGATCAATACTTGGGGATCGTGATAATAATGCAAAATAAAATAATAAGAAAGCTATTGCAAATTGACAATAGAAAAATTAACGAATACTCTATATCAAGTGTTAATGATAAATAATTGATTTATTTCTATCGCATCCATGGAAGTCAGATGAATGATTGATTACACAATAGTGCGTGTGGGATACTTGATAACAAAGGTTGAGTTTATTGAAACGAATCTGAACTTAATTTTCATACATTGAATTAATAATTACTCCTTATTTTTAATCCAGAGTATTTCTTTTGTGAGAGTTAAAAATTAGTTTTTTGAAGTATTAAAATTTATTTAAGAGATTGACTTGAGAGATGTTTTTCATACGTAGGAACTCAAGATTAAATTAATCTATTTTTTTAACTTTTTTGCCATAAACAAAACATGAGTGTTATGCATAAAAAAGTATAGTAATTTTATTGAAACCATTTTATTTCTTAACACCCATTTCAAATGTATATCTAATTTTGCACGATAGGGTTATGAAAATTCCTAAAAAGCAATCAGTCGTATTGTATACGTCAATTGCTATTTAGCTAATAAGACGGTGAATATTGAGGTTTCACGAGTAGTAATTTCTAATATTGTATTTGAAGCCGTTGCTCAAATTCCCTGTGATGTGCAATTTAAAAAAGGTTCCAACTAATGATAAAATTGCTCTGGACTTGGGGTTTTGGTTGAGTGAAGGGACTGTCGTTCTCAAAATTGGGACCATTTAATGGTATTGCAATAAGCAAACCATTAGAATAAGTTGTAGGTAGACTTTGAGCATGGAGGTTATTCTTAATTTACTGAAAGATTTTGAATTGGTAGGTAATGAGAAATCGAGGGAGAGTAATAATAAATGAAAATTATTAAGATTATTTGATAGGAAAACTTTAGAGAAAAATTAATTTTAAAATGAATGCATGGAATTTGCTGTATTATTTTTCAGCTATTCCCATTCATGTTTTTATCTCTTTCACCGTTATTTTTATTTTTCTGTAACTAAATAACTTTCATTTTCATTTTATTCATTACCTATTTTTATATTTGATAGAATTTTCAAAGACAATGAACTTAAATTCTAAGCGAGTTTCTAGATGTTACCGCTAATTAAACACAAATTTTAGGAAGCGATTGAGTTTCAGGATAAGTTGTATGTTTGTTTCAAGCTCTTTGTTTTTTTTATTATTATTATTATTCTTCTTGGGAATTTTAAAATAATTATACTTATTTTTAGGTTTGTTAGAAGTTTTGAAAAAATATTTTCAGGTCAAACTTTTTTTAGACATTTATTTATAATGATTTTCATTAATTCGTGCATTTATTTTCATAAAAGTATTGAAAATTTATAAATGGATAATAAAAAGTGGTAAGGGCCGGGTAGTAACTAGTAAGAGAGAGGAAGGAAATCTTATTTATTTCAGTATGCTTATATTCTGTAATAAAATATATATTATTTAAAATAGCTTTTTAAACGATATAAATATATTTCAAACATAGACGTTTTCAAGAATATTCTTAAGAATGTTTTAGGAATCTTATGCCCTAAAATAAAAATTAATTTCATAAAACAAATGTAACCAAAAAAACAAATTTAACAAAGCTCCAAAATAATAAAAGACGTGTTCTCATAAAATAATTTTGGGTAATAAACATATTTAGAAAAGAGATGCAATGGTTATCTAAATATAATCTGATTAGTTTTACTTTTAAGTGATATACATTTGATAAAAACTATAATTGATGAGGATTTATTCTTTTACTTAATTTTAGGTCTCAAATAATAAATTGAATAGAAGTAAAAACAATATTTAAAAAAAAAAACTACTTTTTGGTTAGATGAAACTATAGTTTATTAATTATAATGCAAACATGCTTACTTTACATGTTGGCAGAGAAAGAATAAGAAACAAATAATCAAGTTGGTGATTGAAGTCACTCAACCAACCCCCAAAAGCCAAGATTATTTTCTTCAAAAAACAACATTGTATTCGTCTCCAAGCCATGGCTTTCAACTTGAATTCAAGTTGAAAGAGTTTAGAAGACATACTTATAAAAAGACAAACACGCAAGAACAGGCACTTGCAAAGAAAGCTGGTGGAAGCTGTCTTAACCGATGAAAGTGTGCAAGTGGTGTGGTGATTACATTCAACTAGTTGTGTACAGAAAAAGAAAGCAGTAGCTGGGTAACACTCCCTCCTCAATTAATAAACGCAGTGAATTTGTTGTTATTCACAGTATTTGACTGAGAGAAAATTAATTTCCAATCAATCAAACAACTGATCATGGAGCATGAGTGCATGACATATTTCCATGCATGATGCTTATGTAATCTACTTCCCCAAAAAACTAAATAAAATGTTGTTTCTAATTTCTAACTAAGACCTTTAATTATAATTTTTTTTGGTGGAGTATGATAAATTATAACAATTATTTTAAAGCTTATATCTATTGTAATTTTTAACTAATTTTCAGTGTAAGACCTTTTATATCTCTATTATAATAATTATAAGAAAATATATTTATTACAAATTCTTATTAACTTTCAAAATAAAACTTTTTACACTTACAATATGTAAAAACTAAACTCATCATTAAATCTCAAAAACACAATTCAACGTAAACGGAAGGATACTCTTCGTAAAAAAAAAAAAAAAAGACTCACACGCGCAAGTTTACATAAAATCTATTATATTTAAAATACTTTTTAATAAATATATTACTATTTATTTGAAATTATAATTTAGTTTCTTAAAAATATAAAATATATTTAATATTTATATAAAAATTAATAAAAATATGTTATGATAAAATTTAAAGTTATTCTTATATTCATTAATAGAAAGACAGACATTTGATGTTTTTTTTATTAATATAACTGATAAAATAAGTTTGGTGAACTAAGTTATTTTTTGTTCGAAAGTTATGAATTAATCTTTTAAGATTCTTAGATTTTTTTTTAAGAAATCGACATCTTTTAACAGATTTTTTTATATATAAATAAGGTGAGTTTGAAGTTTTGATGATGTGCTTAAAGAAAAGATTATTTAATAATTATATCATATTAGTAATATAAGTGATAATTGACATAAAATATCAAAATAAAATTATATAGTATTTTTGTTAGTGCTAGTGGAGAGAGATTTTGTGTCTTTTTACATATTTTAACATAAAAATAAAAAATAAAAGCTAAAAAAATAACAAAATGAGAGTAATGATAATTATTAGGAGAGAAATAATAAAAAAAATTAAAAATAATAAAATGATTTAGTAAAATATATAACAAAATAATGAAAATATTTTTATTATTAATAATACAGATAACTAATAACTGATATAAAGGATCGAAATGAAATGATAAAGTAATTTATTTGGTTAAAGAAATGATATAATAACCAATTAGCATGAGCCTAATGATGGAATAGAATATAACCTTATATGTTTGAACGGTGTGATCATTGGAGAGAGAAAAAGATGAAGCAGTAAAAAATTTAGAATCCAAATAGAGATATGTCTGATAGATATCATATAGAGAGAGATGATATCAACAACAACAGAAAAAGATCATGGATGATATGAAAACTCGGCCTCATTATTGTTATTCATGTGAATAGATAAAAATAAAATATGTTTTCTTTTTTGTGAGGAAAAGAAGAGGGTGTGCAAGATGGGTAGTCTAGCCATAGCTAATATGTGTCACGTTCTCATTCAATCACGTGTACCTTCAGTTCCTTCACTCTCCCATTCACGCGACACGTGTCTATCATCGAAACTCACTCCTAGTCCTACAAGAGTACCAGACAAACCACTAGCCTCGTACGCGCCACCTCACCACACGCTCCTCTCGCCGCGTGTCCCTCCAGAACCCCCCCTCATGCCTCCACGTGTCGCCCCCTTATCCCCTAAGCCCATTCCCGTCAATTCACACCCCCCCCTTCCAATTCCCCTCCTTCGCCTTTTCTCTCTCCTTTTCCCTTTTATCTCTCAAAAAAATTCTCTTTTTTTCCCTTTCTCTCTCTCTCTCTCTCTCTCTCTGTCTTTCTATATCCTCAGCAACACACTCAGAAAATGTAGAACAACTAGAATCTTTTGTTCCAAACAAAAACGTATGAATTGGTCGGTTTTTCTCCGGAGTCGTCTTCGGTCACCACCACCAACAAGTTCCACGCTTGAATTTCACGTTTCTCCTAGGTTTTATTTTCATCATCTCTCTCGTGTCCCTGTCTCCGTCTCTTAGTTTCTTCTTCAAATGGCAGAAGTTGAAGACAGAGACAACCCTCATCACCACCACCATCATTACATTTCTTCTTCAACAACACAATCTCCAATGAACAATTTCCCGCGAGATCTGTTAAGAACCTTCGTGGGAGTGAACAACAATAATAATAACAATAACAACAGTCACCACCACAATTTGCCTATGCCAGTGGTGAAGTTAGAGGATGAGAAAGAAGAGCTGGAACTAAGTCTCGGCCTTTCGATGAATGGTAGATTTGGGGTGGACCCAACAGCGAAGAAGATAAAGAGAACAACCTCCATACCGGAGTTTGTGCGCGACGAGGAGATGGGATATGCTGCGATGGGGTGCGCGGGGTCTCTTGTGAGGACGTGTTCGCTTCCGACGGAAACGGAGGAGGAGTGGCGGAAGAGGAAGGAGTTGCAGACGCTGCGGCGGATGGAGGCACGGAGGAAGCGCTCCGAGAAGCAGAGGAACATGAAAGCCTTGAGAGAACAGCAACAACAGAGGTCTGTTTTTGTTGTTGGGTCCGAAGGGAGCAATCTGGTGGAGCAAGGTGCAGGGGGGTACGGTGAGGTTTCACCACCCTTGGCGAGGACCGTGTCGTTGACCTCACGTGTTTGTGGACTCGGCTTGAATGGGGACAGTGAAAAGGAGAAGGGAAGTGGAAAAGCTTTGCCACCTCCCTCGCCTTCGCAGGGTTCCATTGGTTCTTCTGGAATTTCAGAAGCTGAGTCTCAACAGGGTCAAGGTAATTTATTTACTAATTACTACTATTTTATTTTACCCTCTTTTTTTTTTTTTTTTTTGTATTTGTTAATGCATTTGCTTTCTTTCTTTATTTGTTCTGGTTTTTAGTCCTTTTCATATTTTTTTCTCTTCCTGTTTTGTGTTTTCCTTTTAGGATATTTATTAGTATCAATCAAGCAAGAAAAGTGACAATTTTGTTTACTTTTTTTTTTTTCTTAATAATTTTCAACTCTACTGACGAATTGAATTTAGGAGAAGGCAAGGAAAGCCTCCTGACTAACATTTAACGGAAATATATCTCATATGCAAGAAATTGGATTTGACACCTCTCATATGCCAGATCGTGTCTTGTTTCATACGAGTTTAATTAACTTTTCAATTCTATGGCAATGAAAATTGAATTTACTGTTTCTTTTTATATATATTTAGATCGATGCTAATTTTGCATGAATTGATCAAAAGAGTGAATTTTTGGATTTTATTGTATTTGTCACATGGAGCAATCACCACCGTGGATTCACTGTCAGAGATGTCAGATCCTGTCTGCGCCTCGTAAATATTAATCAAAATTTTGTCTTGGTTCAATTTGGCAATTAATAGGTAATTTTTGTAACAACAGAAAGTTTCACCTAGGAGTATTATTATTTGGGTCTTGCTAAGCAACACCAAGAATACTAATTAATATTTGTCTTATTATTTAAGCTGGAATTGGAATTTAATTTTACGATTCGTAAAACACATTTCAAGATTAAACACCTCTCGGAGTTTGTGAATTTTATTAGTTTGTTAAACACCTCTCAGATTAAACACATCCTTTTTATATTCTCACCTTTTATAACCATCAGGTATAAATCCTATAGAGGAAGGATGGTTTCAGATAATCCGAGTGCTGTAAACATTATTTGTCATCTAGTATCCTAATGATAATTAGAATGATAATCAACAAATGGATAATATTTTTGAGGGAGACAACTAGTTTAGGTAAAACAATTTTTACATGAATTACATGCCTAAACTAAGCTCATTGGTACTATAGGATATATATTATTATTATGGTAAAACTATGTTTATGGATGAGAGTGCTTTCAAATCAATAGACAATAGCTATCTCCTGGAACATGAATGTTAAAAAACTTATCGAAGTCCTCCTTTTCTTTTTCTTAATAATGCTCATTTAGAGCAAATGCCATTATCCTTTTCTTCTGTTGGATTCTGACCTCAAAACCAAACCCTGTGCTTGTGAATACTCCTTTGGAAAATGTAATGATGGCTACTCCATAGTTAATATAACCTCTAAGAAAGGGTTATGTACAAGTTCGTCGTTGCACAACAATATCTTCTAAGTGTCTCCAGAGAAGAATTCAGAAAGTTGTTTTCCAACAGATCTGTTTATTAGATTTGGCAAGTTCAATTGAAAAAAATACACTTAGGCACTTAGCATTCTACTGAAATTTCACTTAATCTATTAAAATATTGAGGAAGTCAAACTTGTTAATTATCATATTATGAAAATATTGAGATAGAAAAATGTATTTGAGTATTATTTGAGCCCGTTATAGATTCATGATCTGTATATTAGGTTTGGCAATAGTAGGCTAAAGTGTGGTTAAAATTTTTCACTAAAAACTTTGCTTTTCATAGTTTAACAACTTAAACATTACAGAGAGCGGTTGATTCTTGTTTTATAACAAAAAAAAAAAAAAAAAAAATCTTGTGTAAATATGTTATTGATCATGAAAAGTGCAACTAGTTTCAAAGGTATGTTTACATATTTGTTTTTTCAACTGACTAATTTCCATTTGGCAGTTGCTCCCTTTCGATCTATTGTCACCAAATGTCCAGAACATTAGTTGAGTTTGGACTTGAGTAGGCATTGTTTTGAAGAGTTACAGCATTGTTTTCTTACAAGGATATTCTGTGGACTCGATTACATTTTTTCACTTATCTTGATTCATCACTTCTAGCAACTGAGGTTATGGATGGTTGCTCAAGTATATGTCTCAAAGCAATCATACTTGTAATCACAAAAGTATTGCAATTCATGAAATGCTTTGTCCTCTACTAATCATGCTGTATATCAATTGACAAGTTGATTAATCAACACATATTATATGATCTAATTACTGTGCTCTCTGCAAGCTTCTAACTTTTTAATCAGTGGTGGTGACAGAAGTGGATTACATGATTTTTTTTTTTGGGTGGTATCTTAAATTATTTGTCAACTGATGATTTTTGCTACACTTCAGGAACAACACCTATGGATATTAGAAGTCCTACTAGTGCTAACTTGTTGCCAGACAGCGAACTGAAATCACCAGCAGGTGTTGCTGAGAACAACACAGTCAAGAATGCTGCTGCTGCTGCTGCAGTAACAATGATAAGTCAATCTAACAAATATTCACCACCACAAAGCAGAACCAAAGACATTGTGAGGAACTTGTTGGAAGACATGCCATGTGTCTCCACCAAAGGAGATGGCCCTAATGGGAAAAGAATAGAAGGCTTTCTTTACCGGTATGGGAAGGGCGAGGAAGTGAGGATAGTGTGTGTTTGCCATGGCAGTTTTCTCACCCCTTCCGAGTTTGTTAAGCATGCCGGTGGCGGTGACGTGGCAAATCCATTGAAGCATATTGTTGTTAGTCCAAGCTTTTTGTGAGGCCAAGAGAAAGAACCAACCAATTATGAGTAATCAAATTTTTACTCTATTGATTCCTATGTTCACTCTTGAACTCACCACCTCTACTTCTAATCTGCATGTTATGTTCAAATTCTGTTCATCTTTTGAAATCTAGATAATATATTATTATGAGAGAATCTGATTTCTTATTCAGGTATTTTCCCATTTGTTCTTATTTGACATTAGAACGCGAGGGGCAATGATACTTGGTTTGTTAGCTAGTTTTCTGTTATCTTTTAGTTTTCTTCCACTTAATTTATTACTTCAGTTTTTATCTTCCCTTGTGGTAAATTGGTGTTACATATATATTTTTTTGGGTTACATTAGTGTATACAATTTTAATTAACAAAAACTAGCAAAAGGCCAGCTTGTGTTTTTTCCCACTCAAATGGAATGAAATGATTAAATAGAAATCAATGAAGTAAAATTGGTTATTTATCCGACTACATATTTAACAGAACCAAGTGAAGATGCCTGATTATAATCTTTAATAAGAAATAGAATTCAATCTAAGGACAGTAGATTGTGCATGTTTAGTAGGAATATTTCATTCACTTTCGACTCAAATATATTCATATCTCCAAAATTATGAAAAATATTTAGTTGGTTTCTGTTAAAAAATTATTTATTCTTTTAAAATAAACAAAATTTAGTCTGTAGTGAAGAAATAAAAAAAATATTTATTGAATGTAAAGGTTAAAAAATTGTCGGAAATAAAACAAAAAAAAAAAAAAACCATTATATTTTTAAAGCATCTTTTTCTTTGTAACTAGAGAAAAATTATACATTTTTTTTCTCTCACTTCAAATTCATAATATATGTGTGGGTGGACTGCGTGTCTTCATTTTGCAGTATAAGGAATTTCTTATAAAAACAATTCTCTCTTTTTAATGGAACCTTGTTTTTCTCTAACTAAAGTCTAGCATGAATTGGTTCTCTTTGATATGCATGATTCTTGTCTTAATCTGCTCTTTGATTATTCTATTCTGAAATTTTACTGTGTGCACTTCAGATTGATCTATATATATTTGCACAGTTGATTCATGAAAGATGGCTCATTATCCATCCACCAGCATATGTTAACCCAAAGTGCAGAGTAGAATAAATGCAACAGCCCAAGGCGTAAAAACCCGTAATTAATTTTTCATGATTTTCATATATCAGCCAGTACTCATATAAAGACCAAGTTTGCTGATAAGTGCTAACCATGAAAATTTCTTGTGTCATGGTCGTATATCAAGCTGGACTGAGGAAGATAATATTTAGAATGGGAATATTACGGATATTATATATGAAATTATACATGACAAAAGGCTTATCAAAATCAATACGAGGAACAGATTAAACCAACCAATGACATACAAGATAAATTCAATCAGAACTTTATTTTGCATGTTTAACAGTAATATATAAAATGGTGAAAAATAAAGATTCAAAGAACATCACATAAATGAATTTAGAATTATCACATAAATGAATTTAGAATTTGTTTGGATAAATTTTTAGAAACACTTCTAAAAAGAAAAAATAAGAAAAAAGATAGATAAATTTTTCATAAAGTGAAATTAATTCTTCATAAATTAATTATAATTAATTTATAAAAATATTCTCATACAATATTTTTAAAAGATAAGATTTGTAAATAAATAATAATTAATTAATGAAAAAATTATTTTAGTTTATGAAAATTTTATTTTATTTTTTAAAAATAGTTTGAGTTTACAATGTGAACAGTGATGGTTAAGCACCTTGCCTGTGTCATTAACACTGTTTGGTTTAAAAAAAAAACATAAAGAAAGAAAGTGAAAGAAAAGAAAAAGATTTAAAAGAAAATGAAATGATTATTTAATTGTTTGTTATAAGAGAATTTTCTTTTTTTTTATTTGATTGTATAAAAAATGAGAAAAAAGAAAAATATAAATTTATAAAATGATATTAATATTCTTAAATAAACATTTAATAAAATATCTAATAAAATAATAGAAGGATATTTTAGTTATTTTATATCATTTAAAATTTTTTCTACTTTTTTCTCTCCGTGTTAGTGGAATTTTTTTTTTTTATTGTGACTAATGTTTTGCTATTGTTTTCTCTGTAAACAAACGAAGGAAAAGAAAATTTTGGAATCTTTTCTTTATTATGTTTTCTTTTCTTTACTTTTTTGGCTGAATCAAATACAGCGTAAGTTTCACCGGTATTTTATTGTTATCAGAATCTCTCTTTACATGCCACATGGTTGTACACCATATTTACAATGTGAACAGTAATGGTTAAGCACCTTCCCTTTGTCATTAAGTCTCACCAGTATTTTATTCTTATCATCTGCCAAAATTTCAGCATATTGGGAGCAAGCCACGTACGTCCTCCCATTACGCTCAAATGATGTGGACGTGGATAGTCCAATGCATGTGACAGTGGAATCTCTAATAACCTTCTTTCTGTCACATCAAATGCAATAATAATTACTCGATGTACTCGTTTGAGAGAAGCCAACCAATGAAGAGCCTCATTCAATAATGACCCATGTTGAAACCAACACTACTAAAAAATATTTAGAATACAAGTCCACAGAATTAGTTGTCATGTTATCATTGGCAATCATCCCCCATTCCACCTTCTTTTTTAGATGGGGGAGATCATACTGAACATTGTTCATTTGTTCTTAATGTACCTCCATGAATTTGACCTCCAGGAGAAACAATAGCCTTAATGATACTGCCACTACCATGTAGTCATTCATTGATATATATGAGTCATACCCAATGTCATATAAATCTAGATCATAATCATAATCGACAACACAACGATAATATGTTTTTGGAGTCTGATTCACAGATCCCATATGACAAACTGGGAGTGTAATGTATGCGGATTCTTTAAGAGTGTACAAATCGTCTGCATGAACCCGCACTACTTTATTAACATCAATAGCACTTTTAAAAGTTAATTAGGATTCGTGATAAATGAACCAATGATAAATCGAAAAAAAAAAAAAGAAAAAAAAGTTAAAATACAAGAGGAACTAAAGGAAAAAGAAAAAAATGAAATGAAAAAAAATAACTACAAAAAAAAAGAAATTACTGAACATAAAAGTATAATTTTTCTCTACTCCACTTTAATACATATCATCCATCAATTTATATCTCACTCAATTAGATCTTATTTAAGTAGTTTTACCCATAATTCATACTTGAAAGTGAGGGGTGCATTTGGAATGTTAAACTTTACGTCCGTTGAATCATCATCTATGTCCACAGAATTAGCTTTCAAATAGAAATAAGAGATATCCTTGAGAAGTTTGTGGGTGGGTGCAACGGCTAGGTCAAAATGGGAGATTTAGCAAATTGAGGATCGGATATCAGGGAAAGCCAAGACTTACATACGTATATTAGACGCAATAGACATCTTACTGGGCAACCTTAACAAAATTTCTTCAATCAACACTTTAGGGGAGTGATGTTGGTTTTCATCTTTTTTGCTAATGGGTGGTGAAGGTGAACAATAGAACCAATATACTGACTTGTACTGTGCAAGTTTGTCATGGGTTAAATAGTTGAAAAGAGAATTTTATTATCGAGTGATCGTATTTTGATCTAACAAAATTATCTTCCATGAAAAATAAATTTAGTTTAGAAAAAAAAATATTGACTTATAGTGTAAACAAAAATATAAATAAGGATACCTAATTTAAGGGATAAAATATTTTTACCTCTTTCAAATTTATTATGTTCTTTAATTCTTAATCTATAATTTTGGTTCCTAATTTTAGTTACACAGATTATAATGTTCAAATTTTTAAAAAATCTGCAACTCATTTTTTTATCACATTATTTGTTTTTATCTTATATTCTCTATCTTTTCTTTCCATACCTCTCGTAGTGATAAAATTGGTATTAAACAAACAATAGTTGTAGGAAAAGAATTATCCAAATTTGAATGGATTACTAATTTATTTTCTTATATTCTCTATCTTTAATTTGATGGAAAACAAAAATAGTCATAGGGGTAGAATTATCCAGACTTTTCATTTAATTTTTCATGAATCCAAATTTTTATATAAAAAAAATATATACCAATATACCGTATGACGTATGATTAGAAGAAATATCAAAACTTTTCATTTATTTTTTCATGAATCCAATTTTTAATTTTTTTTACCCTTCCTTAACGTTCACGTTATCCTAAACTCGTCCGAATCACAAAAACTGCCTAAACCCAGGAACGAGATAAACAAAACAAAGCTAGCACTCCCATTAACCCAAAAGAACCAACACGACCACAATCTGCCCCCTAAAATCATAGAAAGCTTCAAATCAAAATTATCAAGGTGCATTCCGTTTTCTTTCATTTTCCAATTGATATACTTTTCGTAATAGTTTTTTTTTTCGATAATTAAAATTTAGGTGAATTGTGTTCCTGAGACTCACTAAGCCGGCCTCAAACAACACTTACATATATACTTATAGCTTATCCACCAATACGATCTTCACATTGATAGTAGAAACTGAACCCAAGTTCTTTTGGATTGAGTCTATTTCTTACCAACTGAATCAACCTTTGAGAATGAAACTTTTCGTAATAGTTATGAAATGAGAGGAAAATTTATTTTGTTAATTTAATTTTGAGTTATCGGTTCTGTTGATTAAAGTTCTGGTTTTGCCATGGAAGTGCTAGGAAATGTAGAAATGTCTATGCTGATGGATTTTGGAGTTTCTGAGTTCAGTAGCATGGGGTTTTTGGTTTTGAATGCTTTGAGATGCCATGTAGCATGATGAAGAGAAATTGTATTTGTAAATTTCTCAGTATAGTTTTCTGTAGAACAAAGAGAAATATAGGATAAGAAAAAAGAGAAATTTGTCGTAAGAATAAGATAGGTGATGTGATAGAGAGAGAGAAAAATAATAGTGTAGAAAGTATTATATAAAAAAACTATGACTGAAGAAATGTGTTGTTGGGGAAAGAAAAGGTCAAACGTGGCGTGCTATGAGGTGACTTGGGAATGTGGTGTGGCCTGATGTTGATGCAATCAAGTGGAATTGTATGCAGTTGTATTTGTCTCTGTTGGGGCCTGCAAACAGTTTGTGCTGTATTCAACAGTTTTGAAGTGTGAACACAAACAAGAAAAAAGCCTTTTTTTTCTTCCTTCTAATTGTGTTCCATATGCAGGTTGTTTTCTGATAAACAAGATGACAAAAAGGTAATATTTTAGATGCTTTTTCGTACTATTCCTCAATCAAAAATAGATTTTACTTTGATTTCTATAACTTACATAATTATAGCTGAAGCTAGATAAAATTCTAATTTTGATTCACCTAAGATATTACCCTTAAGTTTTCTTTATAAAACTGTTAAATTTTTTTATAGAATAAGAGAATTAAACACAATCTCATTTACTTTTGTTCCTTTACTGGTTCATCCTTTTTATCCCGTGTATCAGTGATCCAACCTTGAGTTCTGTTGGACTGATACCAAAAATTTATCTTACAATCATTTCTTTGATATATATTATTGGAAGAAGGCTTAAGTTGCTTATAAAATCTATACCTTGTTCATTGAATCTGAGTTATGCAATCTCCTCCAGAAGCAGTGGCTGTGCAGGAGCAGTTCAATGTGTGTCGAGCTCTATACCACTGTTGGTGGCTGAGCCAAACTTTGAACAAATTGTGGATGTCTCTGGTTTTTACCATGGTAATATACTCTTACAATTTCTTATGAAATTGAATTGGGACCAATTGTACAAATTATAAATATTTTGTATCAATAGTTATTTTCACAAACTCAATACTGACTCAAGTGTTGTCCAGTGAACCACAGAGAATCTGCAGAGATTTTTCTATGAATTGTTTGAGTCTAGTGTTGCTTTTTCTTAATACATTATTATCAGAGTTTCAGATACTTTCTAGAGAAACAAAACATTAAATCAACATGGACTTGTTTGTGTCAGTAAGAGCACATTTGTGTTGATGTGCCTTGTTTTCTTTGGGCATTTTTTATTCTAAAGAAAAGATGCATTGGACCTAAAGATCCTAATCATACCATGTAGAAAAACACAGGTCACCTGATCACAAAAAAAAAAAAGATGTCATGGCAAGTTTTTCCGTAGACCTTTGCTGTTTCAATAAGCTTGAACATCATTTTTTGATTTGATCCACTTGTCTGTTAACACCACTTGACACCAAACATAAACAAAGTGATTTTTGTTTGCACTAGAAACACTGTTAAAAAACACGGGGAACTGGACTGCTATAATATACAGTAGAAGAATCTGCTATACTGCAAATTTTGTTAAATTCTTGAAAAATCCCAATACTCAAATTTACCCCACCACATTAACAATAACTGATACAAGATGTAGAATTTCATAAATTACAGAAAATAAAAAATGTTGACAAGAATGAAATTTAAAATAATATTGCGAAAAACAAAAACTTGTCCAGAAGCTTGTGTGCAACACTCCTCATCTGCTGTGAATCCACCACAAAAGATTAGTGAACGAATTCCCATCATCAAAACCTGTCAACTTTCTTATTTTCTGCAGTGCTGTTTCCTTATCATAAATTCCTTGCAAGGCATAGGTCATTCCCTTCCACCCTTGACTACTTAAAAAGGGCACTGTCCATTCCACAAGCTCCTTCACATAATCAGCATCAGAGAACAATGTCTCAGTAATAGGCAACAAGGGTAGCACTTGGATTCCAAGCCTACACTCTCTACACTCAGCACTGGCCCACCATAGCTTACTATCCCTCTTGTTAGCCCACAAAATCCCCACTATCCTGTTATCTTTTGCAAATTCTTCTTCATACAAGTTGTCTTCCGCTTTCACATGCCACCAAGTTTGTGCAGCAAGAATCTCCAACGCCACCAGCGTTGATCCAGTGGCAACAAGGCTTGAGTCACCATATGCTAGACCCATCAATGCTGCCGCATAGTATGCATTCACTGCTTCACTTGTACTTTCCTGGTTCCTTCCATCTTCAAATTCAGTTAACCCTGCTGCCCAAGAGTGTAACTTATAAAGATCAAAACACCTTAGGCGTGTGTAATCCGAGTTATATCTTTGACCCAAGTTCATGAAATCTGTCACAAGTGAATAAACTTGTGGCTTGTACTTTTGTCCCCATTGAGGATCAATCTTTGCAAGAACTGCAATTCCATAAATGAAGTACCCCAAATGGAAATGGTGATCATTGTAAATTCCAAACCCAAAATCAGCAGTTGAATCTGTGGAGCCTTGTTTAGTAACAAGTCCACGCCATTTTCTTTCATAGAGAAAACCATTCCCTTTGAAAGTTCCATCCAACCAAGGCTCAATGGTCTCCTTCAGAAACTTCTTAACCTTTGGAATCACTTTAGGATACGACACTTCTTCCGCTATCAACGCCAACCTCGCCGCCCTTCCAACCTGCTTCCCATAGAAATAAGATGAATTTGTTCCTATTGCTGAAGAATTCAGCGCTTGAACATCCTTAACAAGCGCCGAGACAATCTCGGCATAAGACTCTTTATCCACACCTTTGTTAGAATACCATGTCACAGGAATAGCATTGGTTTCCAACACCCATGAGTCTCCAACAACACCAACAAGATCACCATCAATGCTTCTGTACTTAAAATCATTCAGCACAGTAACATCACGATCATATGATAGAAGCTTGGCATGAAGCGGGTGAGCCAGCATTAGCAAGTCCCCAGAACGTTTCTTTTGCCATTTATACTCCACACGGAATGGTTTCTTGAGTGCCGCATCACCAGACACAGGGTAAGAAGAACTGAACTTGTCAAGAGTTGCAACATACTTGGAACCAGAATCAGGCAACGCTGCTATACGAATGATGCCGGAAAATGGCTTGGATGTAAGCTCAGAAGGAACATGGTTCAAGTAGATTGGGGAGGAGGTGTATATGATCCATGTCTGAGTGTTGTTAAGCTTAACGGTGTGCTTGGTGTTGGAATCATCGGAAGACAGAGAAACTATGGTGTGCACTGTTTGGATGGAAAGAGGTGTTGGCTTTGTGACAGAAGCAGTTATATAAGGGCTTCCTCTGACAAGAAAGAACCTAAGGTTGGAGTTTGGAATGTCCAAAGTTACACCAAGGTCACTGTAGGATGAGATTACACGATTTTGTTGGTATGATGAGTATCTTTTAGTGGCAGAGATGGTGAGATCTGGCACAAAAGCTTGGTACAACAGTGCTGTGGTGAAGAGGAGAAGAGGGTATGAAGCTGAGAATGAAGAGTTTGAGGATTGGATGAGGTAAGGGTGAATGTACTCAGGTTGTGTCCCATTTGGAATAACAAAGTTTTGGAAGAAAGAGTTTGTGGGGAGTGGAGATGAAAGAAGGTTTGGTGAGAAGTAGGTTGAAGGGTCTGGGATGACTGTGGATTGAGTTTGAGGGAATAGAAAAGAAGAAGGAGAAGACATTGTTTGTGTGGGGGAAGAGAAAAGGGTTGGGAGTTTTGTGATTTGCTTATTGCAATGTTTGTGGTCTCTTCTTATAGGAGCTAAGCTTAGAGCTTTTCTAGACTAGCAAGTTGACTTTAGAATGATGCTTCTGTGTACTATTATATCTTGCCTCACAATCCTTGTGTTTGGTTAAGTTATGGTAAAAAAAGCATTTAGAGTGAAGAGGAAAATACAAGATAGTGGTAAAGGAAAGCTATGCAATTAAGTGGAGTAGGTAAATGTTTGTGGTTAAAATAATTATGCTCATCATTTATTATTAGAGTGAAGAGGAAAATAGTGCAAGATAGTGTTCATTGAAAGCTATGCAATTAATGTTGAGTGCGTAAATGTTTATATTTTCCACTTAACTTATAATTTACTGCAATATTGTTGTTTTTCATTTGTTGCTTTGTATAAGCTGGCATGCAGTTTACTTGGAGGATACCGATGATTGATTATTAGTATTTTATTTCCAAATATTTTTTATGCCAAGGAGGCAGAGCATGTGTCCATTTCCAAGGCAGGTAAAAATTACAAGCGGAACGGAAACTTTTTTTTCGTTGCTTTGTTAAACCCCTCTGTATCTTTGTGTTCAGTTTTCAATGTTTGAAGAACTTTTATGGAACAATGTTAGTACTATATTCTTTTATAAATCTTCTCAATACCTTATACAAATTAAGAAAAGATGTCCCTCCAAAAAAAAGTAAGAAAAATTGTAGGAAGAAGTTGCAAGAGGATTTAAAATTTCTCATTCTTATCTAACTGTTCTACCAAAATATAACAACGTAATGTTGGGGTATATTTTAATTTTGTAATTATAGGACAAATTTGTTGAGAATATTGACGTTGTAAACAAGTTTCTTTTTGGATTGTGGACTTTATACTATGCCGGCTTTTCCGTTCAGTTTAATTTTCTTTGTCTATTTTGATGTAGAAAGCTACGGTAATGCTTGCCTTGCAAGTGGTGATCGTGTAGCACAATGGTAATGGTGAGAACACAATAAAAATCGCATTGATTCTGTTCCTGACAATTATTACCCCATTAGCACCTCAGCTACAATACATAAATTCACATATGTATCGATTGTGATAATTGTGAAATTAAAAGCTGAAATTCTTGACCAAAGAACAAAAGGTTTGCGTTGAAAATGATTTCTCCAATTTTGCAAGTGGCAACTGCATATCTCTTTCCCTAACAAAAGTTCTGGTGTAATTAATATATAATTTTATTTTTTAAATATATAATTATGAGTTTAAGTCCTGATGTGTATTTATGAAAGAATATTTATTAGGAGATGTTAACTCTTTGATTGAATCTTAATGTCTCAAAAAGTCAAAATTTTAACTTTCGATTAAGAGATATCTTAATTAAAAAAATTCTTTCATTTTTAGTTTTTATTTATATTTTTTAATTCATATTATATATATATATATATTTTAAAAGTTCAAGAGAACATTAATTTTTTTTTCTATTCTATCCTTTTTCATTAGTTGTTTTCACATATTATTTATAAATTAAATAATAATTAATTTTGAAATTTTAAAAGGTAAATATTGGTCAAAACTTTAAAGTAAAGTGAAGGGCATGATAGAAAAATTACTCACAATTACACTAAATCAAAACGGTGCAGGAACAGTAATAAATTTCTTTGGTTATAGGATAAAAAACTTAAACGACACTTATTAAAAAAATCAGAGGGAGTGATCCTGAGAAAGGGGAGAAGCAATGGAAATCCATCTAAAACTATTTATTATACCTTTTTCATGCATAATCTTTATGCAATTTCAAGAATAAGACTTTTTTAGAGCTCTTAGCTCCTACGAAATTTAATTAAAATAATTAATTTTATAAAATCTCCCACTTGCTTCTAATAAAAAAAGGATGTATTGATGAATGCACTTAATTTAGTACTAATTATTAGAAAACTCAGTAATCATCCCCAACTGATGAAACAATTTTATATTATAAATTAAGAAACTTATGAGCATTTTTGTAGTAATAAAACTATTAATTGATGAAAAGAATGATAATTATGAAATTATGGACAACTTTGATGAATAAAAAGTTGTAGTATATACTTTATATTATTTTTTAAAAATATAACTTAAGGCATTTACTTCCATGTAACTCGTTTCGTGAAGAAAAATAGCTCGTTGGGAGAATCTCGTTTCAAAATTAAGACAAGCAATAAGGTTGTGTTCAAATTGATGGGGCGAAAAAGAAGTAGAATGAAATAAATAAGAGTTTATGTTTTATATATCATCAGTGTAATGAATTTTATGTTGTCAATTAATCTTAGTTCATATATAAATCAGTGTAATGAAATCAAGCTTGAATCCAATTCCTACTGCAAGGAATAAAAGTACATGACAATGTGTGATGAAATGACATTTTAAAAATTCTTTATACATGATAAAAGTTGCAGTAGAAAAATATATACATGATAAAAGTTTGCATTAAATATTAGTGTAAAATATGTTTGGATTCTTTTTAAAATTTTAAAAATATTAATTTTATTCGCATAAAATTTTTCATATTAATTTGATTTCTAAAAAAATAAAATATATTTTTACTAATTTTCAGTGCTAATCATAGTAACAATATAGAGAACAATTTTCATTTTCTTTATTTAATTTATTTTCCCAAAAAAACAAAAAAAATCAAATTTAAATATTCTATCTTATCTTATATCTTATGTTGAATTATCCTATCTCTGCTTTCTTTTTTGTTGAATGATCTTATTTTATCTAATATTTTGTTGAATTATCCTATCTTTTATGCTAATATAATGTTACAGCACAATTTGATTACAAATAAATCAAACAATGTGTGACAGTTAAATCCTCCAAAATGAATTAAGCAAATTTTGATGGTTAAACATCTCAATTTTTTTACATCACTTCTTGACCAATTTTCTCTCACTATCCGGTGATGAGATTAGGGGAGAAGCAACATGTGATTCTACAGACTGTGCTTGAGAAAGTAGATAAAAAAATAATAATTAAATTTATTAATAGGTTCGAAAAATTTTCTAACGAAATTATCACTTACAACTAACAAAAATATATTTTATTGTTAGAGACCAAATTAATAAAAAAAAAAGTTATAAGAACAAAATTAATATTTTTAAAATTGTACATGTGCCCTACATAATTTCCCGTAAATACTAATATAAGTTTTTGAAGTGAAATTCCAATCTTAATTAGAGAATAATTAAAAAAATCTAATTATTATATTTTACTTATTCAGACGTCAGCTAAATTTTATTATGTATATAAGATGCTTTCTTTTTCTAATATCAATGTAAAATTTTATATGATCGTAATAAATGTTTTCTCATTATTTTTAATTATTCAAATTGC
>PYAF01002672.1:547048-558118 GCA_007407185.1 Glycine tomentella | reverse complement strand
ACATTGGCATTAAGTATTAATAACTAGGCAAATGCTAATTTTTTTAAGGTATTAGTTAACAAACTTTTAAAAAAATATTTTTGTTGAGAGACATAAAATTGTATTATTCACAATTTATTTTATATTTTTTATTATTTATATAACACATATTTTTCTTAACTAATATTTAAAAATACTTGTTAACAAAATTTTCTTAACTAATATCTTAATAATATTGGTGAACAAAATCCTAATAACTATACTCAACATTTATTACTGGATACATTTTTTTATAGAAGAACATTTATTACTGGATACATATTTTAGAAAAACAAAAAAAAATAATTAATGAAAGACATGGCATCTTCTTTCTATGAAGGAAAATATATTAAAAAAACAATTTCTTAAGTCTCTTATAATAAAATAGCTCTCAAAACCTTTCCTTTCCCCAACAAAATAAAAAAAAAAAGAAAGACAGAAAGAGAATGGAAGAAGAAAAACTCGCATTCTGAAAAAGAAGCCACCCCTCTCTCTTCGCCGCTGTTTTCTCTCTTCTGATAACTTCCCAATCTCAACTACTGTACAAAAAAAAAAATTAGGGTTAGGGTTTTCCGAAAACCCTTTCATTTCGCCCACTGCAACTGAAAGGGGTTTTCGAAGAAGCTCTCTACGATGTTTTCTTCTTCTTCAGTGATCAAATGGAGGTTCCATCACAAGCCCATGACGCTCGTGCGACTCTTCACACTCGTGTGCCTCCTTTTGCTCTCGCTAAACGACGTCGTTTCGTCCGATTCGGACAAATCAGTGCTCCTCGAGCTGAAACACTCGCTCTCCGACCCCTCCGGGATGCTCGTCACGTGGCAGGGCTCTGACCACTGCGCGTGGTCCGGCGTGCTTTGCGGCTCCGCCACGCGCCGCCGCGTCGTCGCTATCAACGTCACCGGCAACGGAGGTAACCGAAAAATCCTTTCTCCTTGCTCCGATTTCGCTCAATTTCCCCTCTACGGATTCGGAATTAGGAGGAGCTGCGAGGGTTTTCATGGAGCATTGTTCGGTAAGCTTTCTCCGAAGCTCAGTGAACTCACAGAACTTAGGGTTTTGTCCCTTCCCTTCAATGGCCTCGAGGGAGAAATTCCCGAGGAAATTTGGGGCATGGAGAAGTTGGAGGTGCTTGATCTTGAAGGAAATTTGATAAGTGGGGTTCTCCCTCTTAGGTTTAATGGCTTGAAAAACTTGAGGGTTCTTAATTTAGGGTTTAATAGGATTGTTGGGGAGATTCCGAGTTCGCTGTCTAGTGTTAAGAGTTTGGAGGTTTTGAACTTGGCTGGAAATGGGATTAACGGGTCGGTTCCTGGCTTTGTTGGGAGGTTGAGAGGGGTGTATTTGTCTTATAACTTGCTTGGTGGGGCAATTCCGGAGGAGATTGGGGAACATTGTGAGCAGCTGGAGCATCTTGATTTGTCGGGTAATCTTTTGATGCAGGCAATTCCGGGGAGTTTGGGCAATTGTAGTGAGTTGAGGATGATTTTGTTGCATTCGAATATATTGGAGGATGTTATTCCTGCTGATCTTGGGAGGCTTAGGAAGCTTGAGGTGTTGGATGTGTCGAGGAATACACTCGGTGGGCAGGTGCCGATGGGACTTGGGAATTGTACTGAGTTGTCTGTGCTGGTTTTGTCTAATCTTTTTAGTTCGGTTCCAGATGTTAATCGTACCGTGAGGGGCTTGGGGGTGGAGCAGATGGTTTCTTTGAATATTGATGAGTTTAATTACTTTGAAGGTCCGGTTCCTGTTGAGATTATGAACCTTCCTAAGCTGAGAGTGCTGTGGGCGCCTAGGGCAAATCTGGAAGGCAGTTTTCCGAGCAGTTTGGGCAAGTGTGATAGCTTGGAGATGCTTAATTTGGCTCAAAATGATCTCACTGGGGATTTTCCTAATCAGCTTGGTGGCTGCAAGAATCTCCATTTTCTTGATTTGAGTGCAAACAATTTTACTGGTGAGCTTGCGGAAGAACTTCCTGTGCCTTGTATGACTGTATTTGATGTTAGTGGGAATGCCTTATCTGGCCCAATTCCTCAATTCTCTGTTGGCTTGTGTGCTTTGTTTCCTTCCTGGAGTGGAAATCTGTTTGAAACAGACAACAGAGCACTTCCGTACAAATCCTTTTTTGCGTCTAAGATTCTTGGAGGGCCCATTTTGTCCTCACTAGGAGAAGTTGGCCGTTCTATTTTTCACAACTTTGGTCAAAACAACTTTGTTAGCATGGAGTCATTGCCAATAGCACGTGACAGGCTGGGGAAGGGGTTGGCTTACGCAATTGTTGTTGGAGAAAACAAGTTGGCGGGACCTTTTCCTACTAATTTATTCAAGAAATGTGACGGACTAAATGCATTGCTTTTAAATGTGAGTTATACTATGCTATCCGGTCAGATTCCTTCAAAGTTTGGTGGAATGTGCAGATCATTGAAATTCTTGGATGCATCTGGTAATCAGATTACTGGGCCAATCCCTGTAGGTTTGGGGGATATGGTTTCTCTTGTTTCTCTGAACCTAAGTCGGAATCGTTTACAAGATAAGATTCCTGGTAACCTTGGCCAGTTGAAGGATCTGAAGTTTCTCTCTTTGGCTGAGAATAACTTAAGTGGTTCCATCCCTACCAGCCTGGGGCAGTTGTACTCTTTAGAAGTCCTGGACCTTTCTTCAAATTCTCTTACAGGTGAAATTCCAAAAGGTATTGAGAACTTGAGAAACCTGACTGATGTTTTGCTTAACAACAACAAACTTTCTGGACAGATTCCTGCTGGTTTGGCAAATGTCAGTACATTGTCAGCATTTAATGTGTCATTCAATAACTTATCTGGATCCTTGCCTTCAAATGGTAACCCAATAAAATGCAGCAATGCTGTTGGGAATCCATTTTTACATTCTTGCAATGAAGTTTCTCTTGCTGTGCCATCAGCTGACCAAGGGCAGGTTGATAATTCCAGTTCTTATACTGCTGCACCACCAGAAGTTACAGGCAAAAAGGGTGGGAATGGTTTCAATTCTATTGAAATAGCATCTATAACATCTGCATCAGCCATTGTTTCTGTTCTTCTAGCCCTAATTGTCCTTTTTATTTATACACGGAAGTGGAACCCTAGGTCCAGGGTTGTTGGGTCTACGAGAAAAGAAGTTACAGTGTTCACTGATATTGGTGTTCCATTGACATTTGAAAATGTTGTTCGGGCCACAGGAAATTTCAATGCTAGCAACTGCATTGGGAATGGGGGATTTGGGGCAACCTACAAGGCAGAGATAGTACCAGGAAACTTGGTGGCTATAAAACGTCTGGCAGTTGGACGATTCCAAGGTGTTCAACAATTCCATGCAGAGATTAAGACCCTTGGAAGGCTTCGTCATCCAAATCTTGTCACTCTGATTGGTTATCATGCCAGTGAGACTGAGATGTTTCTCATATACAACTATTTGCCAGGTGGCAATCTGGAAAAGTTCATCCAAGAGAGATCCACAAGGGCAGTGGATTGGAGGATTCTTCACAAGATTGCATTGGATATAGCCCGTGCACTTGCATACCTGCATGATCTGTGTGTACCCCGAGTTCTTCATCGGGATGTCAAGCCCAGTAATATCTTGCTGGATCATGATTATAATGCTTATCTATCTGACTTTGGATTGGCTAGACTTCTGGGAACCTCAGAAACTCATGCTACCACTGGTGTAGCAGGAACTTTTGGCTATGTTGCTCCTGAATATGCCATGACTTGTCGTGTTTCTGACAAGGCTGATGTGTATAGCTATGGTGTGGTGCTTCTGGAGTTACTCTCTGACAAGAAGGCATTGGATCCTTCATTTTCTTCATATGGGAATGGTTTCAACATAGTAGCATGGGCATGCATGCTGCTGCGACAAGGCCAGGCAAAAGAGTTCTTCGCCACTGGCTTATGGGATGCAGGTCCTGAAGATGATTTGGTAGAGGTCCTACACTTGGCTGTTGTGTGTACGGTTGACTCTCTCTCAACCAGACCTTCAATGAAACATGTTGTACGGCGGCTTAAGCAACTTCAACCGCCATCATGCTAGTCATTCATCCTGGTGAGACTGTGCTAGTTTGACATAGCAGTAATCTTAGAAAATATTGTAATTTGTGATTTAGCATGGAGTCCTTTTTGTGGACTGCTCTTAGGTTGAGTTGGAAATTGTACTTATCCCCTCTCCCTTCCTTCCCTGTACATTATAATATAGTTGTGCCCCCAATTTTCGATGCTCCTTTCCTGATTAGGTTAGGGAGCTTGGTGATGACTCTGCAGAAGAATGCAGATATTTGATGTCCAGACTCCAGCGCCATACCTGTCTATTCTAGTTTGATTTGTTCAATAAAATCATAGAATAGAATCAGTTTCCTGAAAGAAGTTTTTGCTGGGTTCTCCTGCGCAATGTCTTGTTTTATTTGGTTGACAAGGTTTTCTTTTTGGGGGAAACCCATGTCTGTCTAGTCCCGGCAGACAATGTGTTTTTTGGGTACAATGTTGTAACGAGGTTTGAGTTTGTTATTATATTGTTTAAACCATTTAAATCCCTCACCGTTAATCTTAATGGCTTCTTTAAATTTATTACGGATTAGGTAAGTTTTGTGTCCGGGATGCATTTGGGATGATGGGATTTTCCTAAAATATCAGATTTAAGACACGACGTGTAGCTAAAGTAATCTATCTATTATAATAAAAGAACATTTTTTTGGACACGTGTCACACTCGCATGCATTCTCAGCCATTTTCCTTACGTGCGCTTTCTCCTTATTTTTCAGCTTATTTCAATTTTTTTATTAGTCATCTTCACACTTCAGCTTTCTCCTTCATCTTCCGTTTCTTTCCAAATTTCAAATTTTGAATCCTAAGCTTCACACTTCCACTTTCTCCTTCTTCTGTTTCTTTCAAATTTCAAATTTTGAAATTTGAAATTTGGTCTTTCTCTTCCTCCAACAGCTGAGATATTATTTCTGTTCACCAAATTTCTTTCCTCCGTTTTATCGTTCTCTTCCTCCATCTTCTCACACACACTTTTCCTATCTCTCTTCTTCATTCCGCTGGAGAAATCATCACCCACTGACGGCACAACACCACGAGCCATTTCACAGTAAACCCATACCAGCTCCAATGTCGTTTCCGGCCTCCTCAGGTACCGGTTGCAAAAAATAAACCGATCATGGACGACGAGTTGCAGCAGATCTTCAACAAGTTCGACAAGAATGGCGACGGAAAAATCTCGATGACGGAGCTGAAGCACCAAATTTGCTAAGTAATATTTATATTAGCGTCAAATATATTTCTAATATAATTTAGTGTTTTTTATTTTTATTCTTAGCAATGGAGCTGTGATGGATGTCTTCGATTTGTTCAAAGTTTTGATCTTTCTGAAGATTCTTAATCTAGGTTTTCATTTTTTAGCCATGGTCGTGTGTCGTTTTTGGGTTGTGTTTGTGTTGTGTGCTGTTTTCATAAATCGTGTTTGTTGCTGCATGTGAGTTTTGTTATTGGAAATGGAATGAGTGTAGTATAAATAGGATACGGTGATAGGAATTATTTATGATTTTTCATTTGTTACTTTCCAAAATTTTTTTTTCCAACAATATTATAATTTCAGGTAAGAATAATGAGAAAGAGAGTTGTAAGGAAGGAATTTGATATGATTCAAGACCTTGCGGAAAATGAAAATAAAGAGGTAGATAGCAACAAACTCAGCATTGTATATTTTCAATATGAATTTACAGTTTTATTGTCCATACATATTGTTTTCTTTTGCCATTAGTCTAAATAGATACCTATGTTTTGTAGCTTTCTATAGTGGCAAATAACTTATGCTGCTTGAGAATGATTTATGTTGGATTTCCTGATTTATTTCTGAATTCATGGGTACAATTTTGGTTGGAGTCATGGGAAAGAGAAACTTGAATCTAGGAAGCTAGATAACTCTTTCATCTATAGTGATTTTTTAATCGTTTCTCTTTGAAGCCTTAAATTTTTTATGAATTAAATTTTGCTTATGCCTTATGTCTTGTTTCTCTGATGTTTCAACCCATTGCTATTCAATGTGTGTTCTATTTTTGATATGCATAGTTAATTGAAAAATTTTCTGCATTTTAACTTGTATTTTCCATTTTTTTTGGTATTTTGGTTATTCTGTTTATATAATGTTTTGTCCTGATCATAGTTCTAACAATTTTGTCCTACTTAACATACAAGTTGTATGTGAATTGTGATAGCATAGCCAAGACAATTTTTTGTCTGAGTAGTTATACAATAACACACACACACACACACACATATATGCACAATGAATCCTAAGGTAAAGGCATATTTAGTTCCCCACAATGTACTTGTAAGATAAAAGCTGCAGTGCACTTTTGTTTTTTGGAATCCTAAGGTAAAGGCATATTTAGTTCCACAACCTGGTGATATTGTAAAGGTAAACTTATGATAAGCTAAGTGAGTATTTGTTTGGCATCACAGATGTTATGTGGACATAAAACCTCATTTATTATAATGATCTTTAGTCATGGCTGGGAGAGAGGATGAGTAAGTCTTTTCACAAAGAAGTTGGAACCCACTGCTGGTGACGTCATTTGCCATCCAAAGCTTATCTTTGAGAAGGTATAATTCAAAGAAAAAATATCAAGCCTTTTTCCTACTAATATAAATTATGATTTTAGCATAGAAGTAGCTTCATTTATCAAGGTTTATTTCCAGTTTTCTACTCCTTGCTTCTTTTGCTCTCTAGATTGATATCCTAGAAGAAAGCTGAACACCAGTTCTTTCTCATTCTATGTTATACTTCTTTCAGGTTTTTTAGAGAAGATGTGAAGAAGCTACAATAGCTACCAAGAGGTTAAAGTTGTTAAAAACACATATAACCTGAAAGTAATTTTTAGCTCTAATTATGTACTATTTGAGATGTTTTTATGAGAAAAGTTTTGATTCATTTTACTTTGTTTCTTTATTATTTTTTAGCTTTAATAAGTACTATTTGAGATGTATATCCAAACTCATCCATAGTTGTTAGATTTTATACTATTTATGTGTGCTGGTACCAATGTATATGATTCCTATTACTGCACAATCCTGTTTATGGTTAAAGTAGAATACAATATAATATATTGCTGCATGCTTTCAAAGTTCTGCTTTGGGTTTTCTTCTGATTCCTCGATGGATCTCTTTCACTCATTGAATGATAATTAATTGTTGGATGAGGTAATTAATTGTTCATTTATGGGAAAGCGGGGTTCTAAGTCTGCCAAGGTAATTAATTGTTCACTCAGGTCAAATTTCTTTTGGTGTTATTAGCTTATTAGAATTGAAGTTTCACTTTGTAATATTTAATGTAAACCTTCGTTAAACCTTTATTAGATATAAAACTCTAATTTTAATTAGAAAATAGCACCAAAAATACCAAAGAATTAACATATATTCTGAGGCTTGCTAACCTTTTCTCTGATGGATACAGGGAGAAGTCTAGACCATGATTGTTAAAGAAAGAGCCCTTTGTTTTGTGATTCTGAACTGTTAACGTGCATTGCTTCCAAACTTTTTGTTTTGTGTTTTGTTATTCATTTTTTTGGAATTTACGTTTTTATTCCATGCCTTTGTAGAACTGTACTTCACATGTTTTAAATTGTTTATTTCTTCATTCAGTTTTTCACCCAGGAAGTTATCTCCTCAGTAGTCTCTAAGTTCGATCTATACTGAAGGGTACGTTCAAATCAAATGGGTTCATTCCAGACACCAATTGGAATGAGAAGTCAAACATTGCTAGAGACCTCATGTGGATTCCTGTTACAGGAACTGCAGGCAAGAGGCTTATTTATTTCATACTTTATGTATGTCTTTTGATAACATTTCATTTTTTCTTATCTTCATTCCTCAATGAATTTAGATTATGGGATGAAGTTGGAGAAGATAAGTTTGAAAGGGAGAAAGTTCTGTTAGATTTGCAGCAAGAGTGCCTTGAGGTTTACAGAATAAAAGTTGGCAGAGCAAATATATCTAGAGCTCATTTGCATTAGGAATTGGCCGAGGCTGAGGCTGAATTTACCCACCTTCTTTTGTCCCTTGGTGAACGATCTCTACCTTGCCAGGTACTTATTCCTTATAGTCATCTCCAGTCAGTAGTTAATCGATCAGAATTAAGAACAATGATAAGCAAATAAAATTCTATTTCATATATCAAATGTAAACATGTACTAACTATTAGTGCCAATTATAAATTATTGATTGGATAACATTTATGCTTTCAATTACATTTCATTGTTTGAATTTGACACAATCTTCAACTATGAGATAATTGTGAAAAATATATTAGAAAATAGATCAGTTTGCTGAGCCAAGCTTTAGCACACAATACAACTTTTGCAAGAGAATTTTCTTAAATGTGACTTCAATAATAAAATTTATGCTTCAACAACATCATGAATCAGTGTAGACTCTAGACTGATGACACTACTAACTGAACAGCCAGAGAATTGTTGTTTTTCTTCTATATAGTGGAGGAGAAGCAACACCCCCTAATCTCCGTTCTCAAATGGATGGCTCATTTGTACCTAGAAACAACATAGAAGAGGCTATAATTCTTTTAATAATTTTATTAAGAAAGGTCTCTCTAAATAGAATTGAGTGGGATCCTTCAATTTTAGACCACCTTTCATTTGCTGTGTCTGTTTCAGGAGATTTGACAGCTTTAGCCAATCAATTGGAAGAATTGCTTTTTGGGACTATCCATCGAACTGAAAGGTACTATGCTCTAGCTCTTTGTTATTATGGAACAGGTAAGGACTTGGTAGCACTGTATCTTCTCAGAAAGTTGTTGAGGAGTAGATAGGATCAACACCATGTTCATGGTTTGTTAATGGCTTCTAAGATTTGTTGTGAGAACTCTACTCTTGATACAATGCTGATTGAGTAATAGTACCACTCAATGGGCACCACCAAATTCAGAGTAAAGGTTTTGGTTCTGGGAAGAAGCTATATAAGGTTTGTTGTTGTAATAACTTATGCTGATTGAATATTTCTGAATCATGGGCCTTTATTCCTGTTATTAACTGTTAGAATTGGATGAATGTAGTCTCATGAACCTTTTGAATTTATAAGATTTTTCAAGAAATTTGTGATCATGGGTTTGTTACAAAAAAAAGGAAGTGTCCTGATAGTTTGTACCTTAGAAAGTGAGAATATTGGTAGGAAAGTAATAGTGAGAGTACTGAAGATTTGATCACCATTTTGCAAAAGTAGAAAGCAGAATGCATACAGTTCCTCATAATTTTGCATGTGTTGATGAAGCTTTTTGAAGCATGGTACACCTTTAAGGGCATACTACTGCTGGGTTCATATATTTATGTGAGAGTCAGTATGCCTTCATAGGAAGTTTGGTGGAAAGTATTTTAACTATTTGTTTTAAATATGTGATTCCCCTTCATGAAAAAGATGCAGTTGCAACGCCTGCTATCTACTTTTAATTGATTGATGTCACTTTGGAGCTCATGGTGTATGATACCTTGCATTTCGAACAACTGGTTACCTTGATTTTTAATTGATTGATAATATATATTGTAACTATGTTGATTAGTTAATAATTTGATTTTTTATTTTGTATAGCCCTTCCCACCTGCTGCTGCAACTGCCAATGCTAATGCTTTGGCTGGTTGGATGGCCAATGCCTCACCTTCATCATCTGTCCAAGCAGCTGTTGTCACGGCATCAACTATACCTGTCCCACAGAATCAAGGTTAAAATTGTAGTTAGCCTATTATTTTTAATAAACATTGCTGCCTATTTTTTGAATGAACTTTACATGCCAGGCGCACTCTAGATTTTTACACTCTTTTAAAAGGCTTATTATCATTAGTGTCTTTTAAAAGTTGTTCCTTGTGACTTTGCAGGAAGAGCAAGAGGCCTTATTAAGAGGCAAGGAAGCATGAGTCCTTAAAGCTATATGTATTGGTCAGACACAAAAAATATACCAGTTAAAGGAATGACTAATGGGAGGAACCCTTTCTGTGAACACTATGGTTTAGCTTTAAGGAACAACACTCTTGAACTATGCCTAATTTTAAAGATTAGGTCATGGTGCTATCTTGTCATTTTGTTTTCTGCATCAAACAAGCACGTTGGAGTGTTGCTGAATGATGCATTCAGTCAACAGTGGTGTGTGTATATTATCATATATAATATAAGTGATTCTCTTCCAAGTGCTATGCTTTCTACTAGCAGTCTCACCATTGGTAGAAAAGTGACATCAAATTCTTGCATATTTTGTGGCCTGCAGAAAACATGAGCTTTATTGTAAATGTTAGAATTAAGATTTTAGCAGTAAAATGGTGGTATGGTAAAATCTCATGGGAACGACAGTTGTTTCTCTTATACAATTTTCCACTAAAATTGCCTTTGATTATTAATGTGGTTTGTGAGTGAGTGAGCAAAACATCAAATATTTTATCTACCAGGGTAAATTGAATCCACCACCACCAAATCCCATCTTTCCATACAATCTCATGTATCATTTAATTTATAGAATATTATAAAAAAAAGTATTATTAGCAAGGTAAATAGAACCAATCATCATCAAACCTCATCTTTCCATGCAATCTCATGTATCATTTAATTTAAAAGTTAAAAAAACATAGAAAAAGATGTTTTATCAGCAAGGAGTGGGAGAGTAGAAAATACACGAAAGCATGATTTTTCACATTACGCGTATTCTGCATATAACTTTACATTTCTCACAATTCAAGATGAATAAGAATATAACTTTACATATAACTTCACATCACAAGCATTATTGAATTCAACTGTTAACTTCACATTACACGCATTATTGAATTCAATTAATTTATTTATTAGAAAGTAATAGTTTGATTCTTTCTTATGTGATAATCAAAATTAATTAATTTAAATTTTTTTTATCAATGATATCATAAATAAAAATATTTTTAGTTATGATAGAAATAAAAAAATTAGGCATTAATTTATAAAATTTATTCCAAATTTAATTAATTTAAATTACTTTATCAATAATATTATAAATAAAAATATTTTTACTCAT
>PYAF01002672.1:516470-545139 GCA_007407185.1 Glycine tomentella | reverse complement strand
TCAACAATATTTTTTTTATTAAATATATTATTTGTTTTAAATTTTCATCATATAAAATAATGTGTGAATAAAAGTAAAATGAAATGGTGACATTTTAAAAAAATAAACATATTTATAATTTTATTATATATATTTAATCAAAATTTGAAATTTTTAATTTTTTTTAAAAATTTAATTATTACGATAACCAACATAATAACATTTAGTTAATATATTTATTAGAAAATTATAGTTTTATTCTTTGTTATAAGATAATCAAAATTAATTTATTTAAAGTAATTTATCAATAATATCATAAATAATAAAAATATTTTAGTAATGATACATATAAAAAGTAATACTAATTTATAAAAATATAGCATAAGTATATTTACTAAACATAGTGCACTGGTGGATTAATATCATTGGCCATAAGGGTTCACTTAATGCGAACATAGTAAGGGTTCACTATGTTCGTAGTAAGTAACCCATAAGGTATATACTGCGAACATAGCACCGGTGGATTAAATAAGTGAACACTTACTGCTCATTCTCTCTGCCTTGGTTGCTTGTGGTTATACTTATCAGGTTTAATATAAAAAAATTATAACTAAACTTATCAGCTTTATCTTAAATTGTTTAACTATGTACGGAACTTGTATGGAGAATATTATCTTTATAGATTGTCTTTATTTTTTTCTCTGCCTTTTTATTCTATCTTAAACTGTTTAACGCGATAATATGCATTTAAATATATAATTAACCCATGCGTATGTGTACACGAGTATAATACTGTATATAATTAAAGTCAAGGCTCCTTTTTATGGTAAACTTTTCACTTCTTAATATATTTTTCGAGATAAATTTTTACATGCAACTATAATGTGAGATCATCATGCTATTACTTAATTGTATATTATAAAATTAACCAAGAGGTATAAAATGGACCTCAACATTTAAAACTGTCATTCCTCTCATTTTTTTTTCAAAAAAAGTTTCATTTAATTTCACTGTTTTACTGATGGAAAAATCATTACACGTTCATACATGTAAATTTTATTGTGTTTTTCTGGACAAATTTTACTAGTTTAGCTTTATAATTAAAAGTTAAACTCAGTCTGATTCATAATATCAATATCTTTGCTGTAATAAGCTAGTAATTCTCATCAATATTTAGTGAGAATCTTGCTAAGCCGGATTCATATCGGATGCTGCATAATAAAAGGGTTATCCAGTCAAAAGAAATCAATTTTCACAAGACCATGATACCGCTTTAACCATTACATCATTATTTACTAAATTTCATGTAGATTTTCTTTCTAGTCTTTTACGATAGAGAGAATAATTTATTGGAATTCTCCAAACACAATCACTCAATCATAGAACAATTATAGTAGGTTTTGGACGTACATTAATTTACTATTAAGAGTACGATTTGAAGGTAGTTTATTGTCATAATATATAATCAGGTCCCAAAGTAGATTAGAGCCTGTTAGATTTACGTTAATAAAAAGGGAAAAGAAAATGCTCCCTAAACTTTATATCCCTTTATAAATTGAAACTCTACACTTTAATTTTATCCTAATTGATTTTTAAATTTCATTTCATTTACAAATAGATACTATAAACTTTAATTTTGTACAAATTAATTCATAAACTTTACTAATTTTTTAAAATAGACACTTAGGATTTTAATTTTATTCTAATTCATTCTTAAAAGTTAAAACTTATCTTTCTTACAAATTTTTTCTCTCTATCAAGTTAGTGTTAAATCATTTATTTTAATTGTCAACCATTTATTAATATTTTTCTTCTTTTGTTAAATTTCATTTTTATAGGTTAAAATCTAATCAACATTGAAGAAGGTAGGTGTCATTGTAAAATTGACAATGCTCATTAGAAGTATTTGAAGAAGAATATCTTTTCATCATCAATGCTGCAACTATTGTTACCACCGCTGCAACCATTCTCAACTAGAACCTACAACCAATATAAATTAGAAACAGAGAATACAAAAAAAGGAAAATATGGAGATCAAAGACCGATGAGAGGAAGAGAAAGGAGATGAGAGATGAAGAGAAGGGTTTTAAAAAGAAGAGAGGTGACTGAAGTTTTCGTTTTCGTATTTAAATTAAAAAAATTATTTTCGTGATGACACTAATTATAAAATATATATTTCTTTAAAAATTATTATTTTACAATTAACTTTTTTTGTTTTCCCGCTCAAATTAAAAACTAAGTTTCAACTGGGTGATGCTAATTATAAAAATACTTTTTATAAAATTATTTACTGTGGGCCAATGCCAACGCTAAATGTTTTGCTTTACTGCTAATTTTTTAACTAGCATTGACAATAAAAAAATATATTTAGCGTGGACAATAACTAAGCTAATTCTTTTTTCCGCTAAAATTAAGAAGTAAGAACTAACGTCGAGATAAAACTCAAATAAAGTTGCTCACACTTTACCTTTTACATTTTTTCTTATTTTCATCCTTTTCAAATGGACCAAATAATTTTGGATAATGTACGTCCTTCAAATTCAGTTTCGTAATAATATATGCATTAGATTGGTCTGGTCTCGGTGTGAATACTTTATTGCTTGAAGAGCACACAGATATGCTACAAGTGTTAGAACTTAGAAACACTCCCTTATAACTATCACATTCATTCTAATTAATTGGGTTGTCAATAATGTTTTTTTTTTTTTATCACATTCTCTCTTATATCTTATTTTATCATTGACAAAAGAACTTAGAAAATAAAAAGCATAAATAATATTTAAGTTCATATATTATTATCAAAGTTTAAGTTTTTCTTTTTCATCTCATTAATTTCCACACAATTTTTTAAAATATATATTTTTTATTACATTATTCATCATATCTATTAAATTTTTTTATTTTCTTTTATATTTTATCTTATTTCTCTCTTTTTTCCACCTACACATTTCCATAATTGAATAAGAAATAAGATCAACACAATAAAAAATTATAGAAAACTATATAACCATGATTATAAATTTTAAATTATAGCCTTTTTTTTGGTCCTAAAGCCAACCTTCATGTTGACTTTTTTTAAAATTAATTACTACATGAAGGTTGACTTTTTAATCAGCATAAAATAGTCAAGCTTCATGTTCTAAACCATCTCTTCATCTCTTTATGAGTTAACATGCATGATGTGATATTCTTATGTAACCATTATCGAAAATTATAATTCAATATTTAATTATTTATTTATTTCAACCCTTTAACACATTATCATTATCCAAGATTTTATATTAACATTATTAGTTTATTTATTTATTTAGGAAAATGATTTTAAATAAAAAGTATATATGATTTCGAAAAAAAGTGAAATAATGTGATAATATGATTTTTAATATAGTACATACATTGCAATTTAAGTAAGAAAAAAGAGGAGTACGACTTGGAAGTTAAATTAATTAGAAAGATTTCATACCATAAGTTTGTATGTATTTTTAATGAAGATGTCAACTACGTGATTAAGGTGGGATGACTAAAAGGGAGAAAGGTATCAAAGATTATTTGTGGATTACAAATTATCTATCGAAACTTTTTTTGAAGCAATAATTACGAAACTTAGATACAAGTTTTTATATAGTAAATGTTAAGCTTTAAAGGATAAGAAAATGTTGAAGAAACAAAAATGCGAATGTTTGAAATGGATGTATGACATTGGCAACACAAGTCACGAACAGATATGAAGTAACTCCGCGTGGGTTTTGTATCTCTTCATTTTCTTTTCTCTCCATTTTTTCAATTACTAAGCTTTTGAGATATTAAATGTTACCTTTTATAACTGCTTCTGTGACAAAGCCAACATCTCTTTCCATCACAACAATGTACAACATAGTTTCTTTGTCTTCCAATGATGACAACAACACCAAGTACACCGTTAATCTTAACAACACTCAGACATGGCTCATATACACCTCTCCCCTATCTATTTGAACCATGACGGTGCTTCCAAGGTTACATCCAAGCCATTTTCTGGCATAATTCGTGTAGCAGTGTTGCCTGATTCCAACTCCAAGAGTGTAGCAATTCTCGACAAGTTTAGCTCTTGTTAGTTGTTACCCTTTGTCGGGTAATGCAACACTCGAGAAGCCTTTCAATGTGGTATATCAATGGAAAAAGGAAGGGTCTGGGAACTTGCTCATGTTAGCTCACCCTCTTCATGTTAAGCTTCTATCATATGATCGTGACGTTATTGTGCTGAATGATTTAAAATATAGAAGCATTGATGGTGATCTTGTTGGTGTTGTTAGAGATTCATGGGTGTTGGAAACGGATCCTATTCCTGTGACATGGTATTCCAACAAAGGTGTGGACAAAGAGTCATATGATGAGATTGTCTCAGCGCTTGTTAAGGATGTGCAAGGGCTGAATTCTTCAGCAATGGCAACAAAATTTTCATCTTATTTTTACGGGAAGCGTGTTGGAAGGGCTGCAAGGTTGGCGTTGATAGCAGAAGAAGTGTCTTTTCCAAGTTTCTGAAAGAGACTATTGAGCCTTGGTTGGATGGAACTTTCCAAGGGAATGGTTTTCTGTATGAAAATAAATGGGGTGGAAATGTAACCAAACTAGGGTCAACGGATTCAACCGCTGATTTTGGTTTTGGAATTTACAATGATCACCATTACCATTTGGGGAACTTCCTCTATGGAATTGCGGTTCTTGCAAAGATTGACCCTCCATGGGGACCAAAGTACAAGCCACAAGTATCTTTGTGAACATTCTTTAATTGTTGAGGCATAGGTTGATGTTGATATTGATGTATCTCAAGATTCAAATCATCTAAAATTTTTGAAATAAAAAAAAAATCACATCCAACTAACGTATTACTATTAAATGCTAATAGTGTTTTCATGTAGGAGACAAGAAATTAGCATATAATATATATTGAGAACAAGTATTTCTCCACACAAATAGTAAAACAAACCTAAAACTAACATTAGAAATGTAAATGAGAATTATTCGAGTTCATCTCATTAAATGTTCGATCAAACTCATTTATTTAATTAAATAAATGAATGAAACTTTAATCATCCATTTTTTCATAAGTTAAACTTAAATTTCTAATATTCAATTCGGCTCATTTAGAACCCTAACTAACATAATTTCTACAATCAATAATTATGTCCATGTATTCTCAAAAAATTAGATCCAACTTAAATTCGATTATACATGTAGTATTTTTTTCAAAACTTACATAATAACATATATGTGTGCCATATTGTGTCGTGTGTTATATTTTAATAGAGTAGAATTGGACAAGAATAATTTATCGTGCAACCCATTAACAAAAGTACTTCAAATCTGTTATATTAAACATTAACAAGGTATTTAAAAAGAAAAAAAAATACATTAATACACAATGCAACGAAAAAGTTTTGTTCCACAGTTGGAATTTCACGTGCATGCCTTGGAACTGGACACATGGTCTGCCTCCTAAACTTAGGGAACTTATGCAATAAAATATAATCAATCATCCCCACCCTCCAAGTTGATAAACATGCAGCAAAGAAATCCAAAAACAATAAATGAAAGATAATACTATATATTTTCATTTTTTTATCGATCATTTTAAAAAAATATTTCTAACTATTTATTATTTGAAAGTTTCTAAAATAACATTAATTATATTTTTTCAATTATATCCTTGTTAAAAAAAGAAAGAAATGATATTAAAGTAGTAAATAGAGAGACAAATGACATATTAAAAATTGTATTAATATAAACAAAGCTATCAATTAGTTTTTTAATCTCTGTGTTGTAATCTTAAATGATAATACTAAAAAGGAAAAATTATTATATTGAAAAAAACATTAAGTACTTAATATTTTTTTCAGTAATTTAGTACATTTAATTAAGAAAATATATTTGATGCTTCTGATCTATTTAGTTAATGTATAACAGAGAAGATTTAGTTTTTAATATTATTCTTATATCTTTTAAAGGAAGGAAGAATTACCATATATAGAGATGTAAGACTAGTGCAAGGAAAAAATATTTAAATTAGAGAGTTCTATTATTATTATTTAGGTTGTATACACATATAAGAGAAATAGAAAGAAAAGAAAAAAGAAAAAATATGCAACTTGTGGTTTAATGAAGAAAAAAAGGACAAAAATGAGCTATAAGGTTGTTGACCAATACATGTAATGCAATATACAATATGCAAGAAGCATTATTCTAAGAAAAATGAAAGTGAAACACCCTTCAGAGCCGTGCAAGATGCAATATGCAAGAAGCATTATTTTAAGAAAAATTAAATATTCCATTGTATTTTTATACCTTAGAAGAGAAATAAAATGGGACTATATGCATTCTCATTATAAGAAATTCAAACTTATTTAAATAGATATTATGTTTAAATATAGATACTTGTATTCTTTCATTCTATTTATTAAGAATAGGCATAATCAAACATATTTTTTTACATATCTCTTATAATTTAGGACATTTTGAGACAAGAGGATCATTTATAATGATGAGGATGAACTTCAAGAAAATAATGAAAAGTTCTCGAGGGAAAAAAAAGATAAAATATTAAAAATTAACATATCATCAAACAATAATTTATTCTCGTAGGACCAATCATGTATTCAGCGTCATATTGTACATTTTTATCAATTTAAATTGATAGAAAGATAAAAGAATCATAGATAATAATTTGGTTATAATTATCATACATCTCCCATTCATATATATTGATCGAAAGACATAAGAGTTGGATCTATGAAAAAATAAAGTTAATCTCTCACAGTGTAACTAACAAGGTTTCGATCTTCACACGTTACTTTTCTATTTTTTTCTTTGATATCTATCACATTATTTATCACATTGATTTCTTTCTTTTTTTATTTTTGTCTCCATCTCATTCTTTCTTTTACTCATACGCTCTCCATAAGTGGAATGTAGATTAAACATTTCCGTACTAATTCGTATAGTAAGACATATGACCAACCCAATTTGCTTTATTTTTAATGAAATTAATTTAATAGTAATAAAGAATGTTTAGGGGCTGCATCGGGGTATTGTTATAATTAATTAATTTATAGCATTTGTCTTGTTTCTAAAAGTCAACCTTTGGTACCAAACAATCTTTTATATTCACTTATATAACAGGCTTAGGCCGGCACCACACAACACTGCAACGAGCAATCACAAACCAACAATGGCTTCTTATTTTCTCTTCCCTCAAACTCATTCCACAGTCCTCCCAAACCCTTCAACCTACTTCTCCTCAAACCTTCTTTCTTCTCCACTCCCCACAAACTCTTTCTTTCAAAACTTTGTTATTCCAAACGGGTCCCAAGCTGAGTACATTCACCCTTACCTCATCAAAACCTCAAACTCTTCACTCTCAGCCTCATACCCTCTTCTCCTCTTCACCACAGCACTGTTGTACCAAGCTTTTGTGCCAGATATCACAATCTCTTCCACTCAAACACACTCAAATCAACAAAACCGTGAAATCTCATCATACAGTGACCTCAGTGTCACTTTGGACATTCCCTCCTCCAACCTAAGGTTCTTTCTCTCAAGAGGAAGCCCTTTTATAACCGCTTCTGTGACATCTCCAACATCTCTTTCCATCACAACAGTGCACACCATTGTCTCTTTGTCTTCCAATGATGACAACAACACCAAGTACACCCTTAAGCTTAACAACACTCAAACATGGCTCATATACACCTCCTCCCCAATCTATTTGAACCATGATGGTGCTTCCAAAGTTACATCCAAGCCATTTTCTGGCATAATTCGTGTAGCAGCGTTGCCTGATTCCAACTCCAAGAGTGTGGTAATTCTCGACAAGTTCAGCTCTTGTTACCCTTTGTCGGGAAATGCAACACTCATGGAACCTTTCCGTGTGGTGTATCAATGGCAAAAGGAAGGTTCTGGGGACTTGCTCATGCTAGCTCACCCTCTTCATGTTAAGCTTTTATCAAATAGTCAAGTTACTGTGCTGAATGATTTTAAGTATAGAAGCATTGATGGCGATCTTGTTGGTGTTGTTGGAGATTCATGGGTGTTGGAAACGGATCCTATTCCTGTGACATGGTATTCTAACAAAGGTGTGGACAAAGATTCGTATGATGAGATTGTCTCGGCACTTGTTATGGATGTGCAAGAGCTGAATTCTTCAGCAATAGGAACAAGTTCATCTTATTTTTATGGGAAGCTTGTTGGAAGGGCTGCAAGGTTGGCGTTGATAGCGGAAGAAGTGTCTTATTCCAACATGGTCCCCACGATTAAGAAGTTTCTTAAGGAGTCTATTGAGCCTTGGTTGGATGGAACTTTTCAAGGGAATGGTTTTCTATATGAAAATAAATGGGGTGGACTTGTCACCAAACAAGGCTCTACAGATTCAACTGCTGACTTTGGGTTTGGAGTGTACAATGATCACCATTATCATTTAGGGTACTTTCTTTATGGAATAGCGGTTCTTGCAAAGATTGACCCTCAATGGGGACAAAAATACAAGCCACAAGTTTATTCACTTGTCACAGATTTCATGAACTTGGGCCAGAGATATAACGGATTTTATCCACGTCTAAGGTGTTTTGATCTTTACAAATTGCACTCTTGGGCTTCAGGGTTGACCGAGTTTGAAGATGGAAGGAATCAAGAAAGTACAAGTGAGGCTGTGAATGCATACTATTCAGCAGCATTGGTGGGTCTTGCATATGGTGACTCAAGTCTTGTTGACACTGGGTCAACGCTAGTGGCATTGGAAATTCTAGCCGCACAAACTTGGTGGCATGTGAAAGTGGAAGACAACTTGTACGAAGAAGAATTTGCAAAGGATAATAGGATAGTGGGGATTTTGTGGGCTAACAAGAGGGATAGTAAGCTATGGTGGGCCAGTGCTGAGTGTAGAGAGTGTAGGCTTGGAATCCAAGTGCTACCCTTATCGCCTATTACTGAGACATTGTTCTCTGATGCTGATTATGTGAAGGAGCTTGTGGAATGGACCGTGCCCTTTTTAAGTAGTCAAGGGTGGAAGGGTATGACCTATGCCCTGCAAGGAATTTATGATAAAGAAACAGCATTGGAAAATATAAGAAAGTTGAAAGGTTTTGATGATGGGAACTCATTGAGTAATCTCTTGTGGTGGATTCACAGCAGATGAAGTTTCTGGACTATATAAATTTAGCAAAGTCCAAGGAATGTATGATGTTTCAATTTGACTAATTATCAATGTTTTAACTTTGCAGTAATATATGAAATTCTGTATCTCATATATCAGTTATGTGAAATTGTGTTTTGGGATTTTTCAAGAATTTAAGAAAATTTGTAGTTTACCATATTTTTCTAGTGCACGAGAAGTTAGGATTCCTATACTAAGTTATAAGTGTTTCTAACACAACACAACTCACTTGTTTATGTTTGGTGTTAAGTTGTGTTAGAGCCAAGTTTGGCTGTTTGCTGTCTGAGCTTTGGGAATCAAGTCAAGGAATGGTGTTCAAGTTCATTGAAACAAGAAAGGTAGAAAACTACCTAAGTAGATGGGGTTTCATTTTCCTAATGCTTAATGATTTTAAAGAGGAATGCATTATTTTGGCAATACAGAGTTTTCAAGATTCAAAATTTAATAGGCAGAAATGAATGCTACACAAACCACACAACAACACTCTTTATGTAGATAACAGTGTTTGATAATATGTCAATCTTATAAAGGCTAAAAAAAAACGAAGCAAAAGATAACCAGAAAATCCAAACTTACATACATGTAAGCTTCACCTTTAGCAAATATATATAGAAGGGCCTTGGAAGCACGCAAGTGTTGTAGGACTCCTACTTACTTAATCATTCCATTTGGACCTACGGTAAAAAAAATGCATGAGCTATCCGTTTTATTACCAAGGTCTGTTAAGGACCTTTAGGTTTAGGTCAGATGGACCTTTTTATTGGGGTGTTCCTCAAATAGAGGTGCCCAAGGCGCATCAACCCAAATTTATTTTGTGGACCCAAAAAACCCAAATTCGAAAAAGCCCAAACTGATTTAACATACTCACATAGACCAAAACCTAAAACATTTTGACTCAGTAAAAGAATAAAAAGGATATAAAACTCTTTTTTTAACCGCTGGATTTTTTATTTTTTAGGTAGGAGGAGTCTGAAGTATTTTTTAGAAGTTTTCTTGAAAAATGTATTTTATGAGAATCAATTTTTTTTTTGATAAATTCAACATATATGACTAACTGAGCTACACTCATTTAAAAAGATCTAAAATTTGCTGTATTCTTAAAAAGCAACGTCAGATTCAAACAATTTATAGAAGAAGGAAAAACTGCACCTACTCAAGTAGTTCGTTGGACTCCTTGAGTCGGTATACTGAAAATAACTACTGAAACAAAATATTTAATTGGAAAATGCTAACAAGTTATTGAAGAGGAAAACTCTAATGAAAAAGTATTATTAATATATATTTATCATAATTTTCAAGTACCTTTGATTTTTAATAAAAAATATATTTATTAATTAATGCTCTTAGCACACTCATAAACAAAACTCTATCGACTAATTTATACTCCTTCTGCCTTATATTATTTGTAATGTATATTGCTTAAGAAAAACATTATTCTCATAGTGTTATAATAAAATGGTTTTTGTTGAAAAAAAAGGAGTTAAAATATAATTTATTAGAATATTTAAATAAAACACTAATAAACAAGGATATACATTAAAACAACAATACTTTCTTAATTTTCTAAAATAACAAATATTATAAGACGAACTAAAATATCTAAAGAGACATAGTATATGAATAAAATAAAAATAAAGAAAAGGCATATAGTATAATTAAAATCGCAATTAATCCCAATTCAACTTCAGAAGAAATTGAAAATGCAAATTACCAAGGGGGAAATCAGAAAGGTGAAAATTGAATGGTGATTTATTCGGAATTTGGCTCAACCCATGGTTGGGAACTACTCATTGATTTCGATTATAAAGATTTTGGATCTGCTCAAACTGATGCAACACAACCAATGTGCCTCTAGGTGAGATAGCAAAACTGTGAATCAAAGGGAAATTAAAAGTATATTATAAAGAACTTCATAATTAAAATAATATAAAATGAAATGATTGTAAGACAGAATTTTTGTTTCAGTAAAGAACTCAAATTTAAATTTCGATCGTTGACACGAGAATAAAAAGATGAGCCAGAAAACAACATAAAGACAAATTAATAATTAAGTGTATGTCTAAACTTAAGGGCTAAACTAATTCAAATGATTTCTGAAACACACACTAAAAGAGAAAATTACTAAAATAAGTAAATAAATCTTAACAGACGTGATAAATGAAGAGTTTTATTGAAGTATTAAAGGTGAATAATAATAATAATATGATTTTATAACTTGAACCATACAAAAAGTCTATAAACTAGTGAAATCGTTAACTAAGTAGTTTGATTTTAATCAAACAAACTACTAAAATTAATTTTAAAAAATTATAAATTAGCTTAAACTATAGTTGTCAAATAGTACTCCAGCAGAGAAAAATTTCTGTCATCAAATAAGCTTCTCTAGAAGAAAAAAAAAACTTTTTGTTCACCAAACTACTATTGCACACAACACTAACTCTGCAGGCCTGAGAGGTCCCAGCAGAGGCAATACTGTTTGTCTTCCACTTCACTGCACTGCACTTATCCCACACCACTCCACTCCTCAGCACATACTCCACACTTTCCACTGTTGTATTACAACACCTCATAGCACGCCACATTTGACATTTTATTTTTCTTCCCTAGCCACATGCATTAACTTTCATCACATTAAGTGGCCATGACCACGTGTGAAATATAAAAGCCTTCTCAGGCATAAAATTGATTTCCACTACCCCCTAACTTTGATTCTCACCAAAAGAATCAAATTATCAAGGGTCTTATTAACTATTTTTAGGATATTAATTAAGGAACAAAAAAAATTAATATAAAAATCATAAAAAAGTGTAAAAATACCATACATAACTTAAATTTTTTATTTTCTGATAAAAATATTTGTATTCTAAATTATTTAACCAGTGTTTTGAGCACTTATTGTGCATTTGTCAATTATCAAAGCCTTCTGCTACCTTATGATGAACCAGACAAGCATGCATATCTGTCACCTCTACAACCTCGAACTTAAATTTAACAACTCAAAATCGGTCAAAATATACACATGCATGTTCCAACACTTCCATGACCAAACAAGAACCTTATAATCAACAGAATCTTCAACTCAAATTTTTTAAAAAATAATTGATAAAGGCAACACACCTTGATAGTTTTGATTTGTGGTTTTCGTTGTTTCTTGGCTACAGATAGTGAAGATATTAGGTTGTGATGGTGTCGTGGGGTGTGGGCTTTGTTTATCTTGTCGCTGGGTTGAGTTGAGACTTAAGGGACTTCTCGGCGGTTCCGAAGAATGTATATTAGGTGGTATCAAATAATTATGGTTTATTCACCAAAAACAAATCTTTCATTCTGTTTCGAATATATAAAAAACAAAAATTCTTTATTTAAAATATAAACAAATTTTAGTTGTTTATGTTTTATTTAATGGGATTAATTATTTTTAAAATATCTTTTATTTAAAAAGATAAAAAAAACTTTTTTATGGTTAACATTGAAAGATAATTAAAAAAAATATTTATTTTTAATTGAAAATAATATAATTTAATAAAATTAACTTATTTTTTAATAAATATGATTTTTTTTTATAATCAAGATCAGAGATTATTACTAAATATTATGGTTTTCCTTAAATCCCTTCACGACATACGTAATTGACTAGTATTAATTTTTTTTCTTATACGCAAATTAATAAAATAAATAAATAAATAATATGTGTTAGTACATAAAAGTTAATCAAAACGATTACCAACACGTAGGAGTCTAGACTCTAGACCTGCAGGGTGCCTAATAAATTTCTCTTCTCAAAGAGTTTATTGTACTGTGCAAAAATGTCAAAAATATGAATGTAGTCTTCTGAGCTGCAATAGTTAATGTACCTATCAGGATGGACTCTCTTATATTTTGAACAATTAAGGCTGTGTTGGGTATAAATGAGAGAAAAAGCAAATAAAAATAATGAAAAATAAAATATATGAGAAATAAAGTGTAAATTTGTTTGGTTGAAAATAAAATATTAAAAAAATAATAAAAACAATTATGAAATAATACTGGATCCCACCATTTTTGAACTTATTTGACATATTTATCATTTCTACCAAACCAACAACAGTCATTTCTATTTTCATCCTTATAAACGAACACAAGCTAAATGTGTATCCGTATAAATTTTTCAAAAAATAAAATAGAATTCTCTTTACTCCTTATTTGGTACCATCACTGTAGCAAGAAATTGAAGGAAAAAAATTTAAAAACTAGAACGAGTCTCACTTTTATCACAGTAAACTTTAATTCAAATATTTATTTTTCGTTATATTTTATTTTATTTTAATCTATTTTACCAAATTATGCATTAGTAAGATATATGTTTTTTTTCCAACTTATAATAACTTTTTGAACGACAAGCATATGATGAAGATATTGATTTTTCATAGGATTGTCCAAACAATCATTTTCCAACTACTACATTATTCAATTTGTTATTTTCCTATGATTAAGTCAAATTTTATGTATCTAATGTTTTCTTTGTGTAAGTTCTTAATTAATTATGCAATGAACTTAAATGTTTCAAAAGAAATGCAATGAACTTAAACATTTTGCATCAAATTAATTAAAGCCTAACATTTTCTAAGAACTACTCGAACAGAACCTTCTGCGCCATGAGCTAAAACCAAGTAACTATTTCCTTTTTCTACCGTTATGAGTTTGATCACGTGACTAAGAAAACTAATTATTCATCATTGTTTTTTGTCTATAACCAAAATACCTATCCCATCGCGGTAAAACTTTTGTCTCCTGTCTGTCTTGCTTGGGATTCATGTATGTTAAGTTTATTCTCAGCTGCAAAAAACTTTTTGTAACCATGCATGTGCCGTGCTACGTTCAGACAAAGGTTGAACAAACGCACTTATATATTTGATTTTGCTTTTTCCCCTTATTGAAGAGTGATTTGAATTGAACATCTTTAAATGGTCTACAAAAAGAAGTTAAAATTTCATGGAGCACACAATCACTCAGAAACTCATTATTACTTGCACCTACTATTAACTAACATAGTGTTTGGTTGTGACGAAAGAAAAAGAAAAAAATGTGAAAAAATAAAGGATTGAAAATAAAAGAAAGAGATATGAAAAAGAGTGAAAGTGAGATTGTTTAATAGAAATAAAAGAGAGATGAAATGAGAAAAAAAATAATATAATAATAATAATAATAAATGTAAATATAAATAAAGTATTTGTGAAATTCTAATTATATTCGTGTGTTATTTTTTAAAAATGATATTTCTTTTTTGAAACAAATTTATTCTGAAGTGTGTTATTTTCTTTTTGTCTTGTAGAATGGTCAAATTTGGAAAGGCGTATATTTTGTTATATCATATTCGAATTGGTTGGGGTGCATATTCGATTGCCCTCTCTCATTGTTATCATATTCGAATATGATTCTCAATTTTGATTTAGATATGAGTTCTCTCTAAGATTATTTCCCACAAGACGATAATTTTATAAAAATAGCAATTTTTGTACTCTTTTTTCACAAATTCCCTTAGTTTTGCAAAGAAAGTTGATTCATTGGATTCCTTATACTTCATACAACATTTACTGTTAATTTCAACTCAAATAAATGGTTGAAATGTGAATTTTCTTTTCTTTCATATCCATACTTGGCTTTTCTTTCGTTAGAAACAAGACTTAATGGTTTTGTTTGTGTTTTATAAATAATTTTATAATTTCAACTTTTTTTAGGTTTTCTAATTAAGAATATTTTTTAGCTTAATATAAAATTAAATTTTTATTAGTTAAAAAATTAAAAATACTATAATTTAAGCATATTTTCAATTTAATATGTTTCTTAATTAAAAGAACACACATTCAAACAACTTTTAATTCTTTTGGTTTAGAAAAGGGAACAACGCCTACTAATTATCGATCCATCATTCATTGTATTAGGTCATAATAAATAATGGGTAAATGTACATATTAGTCTTAATTTTGCAGGATCGTGTATTTTAGCTTTTGCAATTTTATTTTTTAAAATAAATTTTGACTTTGCAAAAGTTATTTATTATTTATATTTTGTTTTTACTACTATTATTTTACACCAAATTAAAATAAAGTGAACATTATTACTTTTAAAAATTAAAATATTTAACAAATATATATATATATATATATATATATAAAATCTCAGTTGAAGCTACTATTAGTATATTGCTCTCACGAGACTCACTTCAAAGGACACGTGTGTAGTATAATTACTGCATTTGTTGATATCTGACAATCTGATAGTACTACTTTCAGAACTTGCTCACTCAGAACCATAAACACATGAAAACTTTTTGAGTGGATACTCGGTAAAGTAACATGGAAACGTATGTAGCGAGAGATACATACATGACGCAAATATATATATATATATAGATATATTTGAAGTATATTAATAACTTACACAAAACAATTTATAGACATAAAAACCTAGTTCTTTTTTTATGTTAAGTTTAGGGACATTTCAGTAATTAAACCTTATTTAAAAATAAATAAAAAGGAAGTCATTTTTATGTCTATAAACAACACAAATTCAGTGAGAGATTATGGTACCGTGCAAAGTTATCCAAATTTATGTAAAAATGAAATTCAGAAAGCAAATGCATGTCTTGTAAGTATTAACTTAATATGTCATCATTATTAAAAACAAAAATCTTAATGCATACACTATCATTTCTGCTTTTATATCGGACAACTTGTGGTTAAATTAGTTGTGTTAAGATGTATGATATGTAGCGTACTATATGACTGTGATTGACTTCGGTTCCTTATGTTCACTTGGCATGGTGGACTCGTAGTATAATTAAGTTTTATATTGAAGATGTCAACTTACATGGTGTGTTTAGTTGAATGAAAGGAAAATAAAGAATTAAAGAAAAATTTAAAATTTAAATGGGAAAGAAAATGACAGAAATGAAAACTTTAAAATTTTTATTTATAAAAATATTTTTTTTCACTTACCAAATGAACCAAATAGTTAGGATAAGATGTATGATAAGTTAATTATATTAAATTAATAAATAAGTTATGACACTATATACTGGTACTTGATAATTTAAGTGGTGGAAGGGGTATATATAATCTCTTAAAAGTTGCGTGCGGGTGTTGAGGGAGGGAGAAGATGAGTCCATCCATGAGGATGAGATGTGACAGTGACAAATAGCCTACTGATGAGTCTTCAATCAATGCCTTTGAATTTAGGTAGGAGAGAGGTTAATTATGGGGCCTAACTATGTCCCTATACAAACCTCAACTCCAATTACTCCATCCACTTGCTTTTCATCCCCTTCCTGCCCTATCTGTCCTTTCAAATTTTGTGTAATTGCATGTTCTTTTTATTAGAGATATTCAATATATATAATAAAAATATTAAATATTAAACAGTGTTCTAAGTATACTAATTAAAAAAATTTAAATTAAAATATTTTTAATAGGAAATAAAAAAATCGAATTATTCATAATTTTTTATATTCTTTTATAATTTACATAATAAATATTTTTAAAAAAATTTAATTAATATTTTAAAAACACTTATTAACAAGACTCAATAAAGAATGAGTTTAATAATCGTACTAATATAAATTGAATCATAGTATAAAATTGATTTACATTATACTACATGACCCTTTTTCTCTAAATTTTTTATAATACTGACTTATATATATATATATATATATATATTATTTTAAAGTTTTATTTTAGTTTTAACAGTGTACATTTTTTATATTATTAGTTAATCAAAATATGCATGTGCCGGAAGAAAAAAAAATCACACACAAACTATTAATCAAAATTGTATGAAAAGCATGCATATGTATAATTACATAGATAAAAATAGTCATACACTCGCACTACATGCAGCATGCAACAACCAATAAAAAATGCAATCATCCAATATAAAACATTTAGTAAATGGAAATGTTACAATGTACTATTTGACAGTTAGAGAGAAAAAAAAAAAGAAATATATGTAATACAAAGATAGATAAAGAAAAATAAAAAAATATTAGAGATGTGTTTAAAATAATGAAATGTTTCAATGCTACTACTCTTATCCTTCAATTTATATGCTACCAATAAAAAAGTAAATTAAAAGTGATTAAGTGTTCTAATGAATATTAATTTTTAACGCAATTAATGAGTAGTTCCTATATATCAATAACAAGGTGAAACAATATTATAGTAATTATTTGATTTTATAAACTAAATTTAATCAATATTTTTTACACCATCAACCAAATGTCACATCTTAAAAGAAATAATCTCATTTTAACTACATTAAGTGTAACATATATCATTAACTAGCGTGGACGTCAAGAGAATAGTAGATAATGTGATGTCCTTTTTTTCTCTTTCTTTTAATCTTAATTTCTTGGCTCTAATTAGGAAAAACAGAAGGACAATATCCGTTTGCTAGGCATAATAATTCTTCAGTTTCACGAAAATGGAGATTATCTTATCAGTTATTTGATAATATATTTTGTAGTTTAACTACTAACAGAATACGGAACATGTGAGTGTGCATGATTATCGTTCTCTACTCCCCAGCTAGCATTGAAACTATGTATTTTTGGGACTAGTCATTTTCTTTCTGTAATGTAATTTTGTACCCTCAATAGTGCAAAAGAAAAAGCCCAAATTCTTTATGTGATGAAATATGTGCTAATTAATAAATTAATATGGAAAGTAATTGGTTTTTTCAATTGATTTTGTTTTGTTTTATAATTATTTTATTTTATTTTATTTTATTTTATTTTATTCTGATTTGTTTTGATGAATTTCTTTTTTGGTATGATGTACTTACTATATGATTATTTTGATTTAGATGGTATGTATCTTTTATTAGAGGTAATCCTATTTAAATCAAATAAGACTATTATGATTTATAAATGAAAAGAAAATTTTATTCAAATATTTAACATAATTACATAGACTTCAATTCAACATCATTTCACACCAATTTATGACCTCATGTATCTTTGGTGGTATTTACCATAAGAGTATATGACCTCATGAAGTACAAATACTTTTTTTAGAAATATAAGCTGGTTAATTTATCTGAAAAGATTAAATATCTTGAATATATAATATAAGGTTTTCTTTTTTCTTTTTCTAAAACTTCTATAAAAAGCACACTTCTAAACCTCTAGTATTTGAGGTGTTAAATTCAAGATATGTACTACATTATACTTATACACTGATACACATTTTCTTTATAACATTAGTCGGGTATTTTAATGTCAGCAAAAAAAAAAAAAAAAACATTAGTCGGGTATTTTAATGGACAAAATTGTAAGATTAGAAGTGATCCGTAACTGTAAAAAAAAAAATTAAGTAGTGATCTGTATAATAGTGCAGAGTGTGTTTTTTTTAAGCATCAGAAAACAGAGTGTATAATTACGTTAAAGAAGATCACATTTCTCACATTTACGTATGAATAGCCTGTGTATGTATCGTAAATTACGCATGTTATATATATATATATATATATATATATATATATATATATTATTTTAAAAAGAATGTTAATATTAGTTACAATATATGCTCTCTGATATATGTTTTTGCTACATATACTCTCTGATATACGTATTCTTTTTAATAAGTAGGTGAAATTCACATGAATTTTATTAAAATAATGCGAGTCTTATTTTTATATTTAAAGTCATATCAAGGGCAAATAATATATTGAGTAATATTTTTTAGCATTTTTTATTATATAATTCCACTATCCTTGATTAATTATAGTTTGTCTTACACCTTTAAAAATAAGCTTTACCACCGAGCATACTTAGGGCATGAGTGTGTGAATCTCTTTTTTTATACCAATGTATTATTTTTTCATTCATAAGATTTTATATAATTTTTTTAAGAAAATCGAATATAGTACTAATTAGACCAACAGTTTATTAATAATTATATAAACATCTAATTTTTATTATTCAACAATATTAATATTTTTAAATAAAAAGCACTATCTCTAATGACGACTTAGTTGTTAGTCTAACATCAAATAGAATAAGAAGTTTAATGTGATAGTATCTGCGTCATGAGATTCTCTCTTATATTAGAATTCCCTCCGTTGCATTTGTTATTCCCAAAATAAGTTTAAGAAATTTTTAATATTTTCAAAATAAGTGTGGTATTTAAGGAATTTTCCCCTCACAAAATAAGTGTTGTATTTGATTTTTTAATATAATATCAATTGTTCTTTTTTATTAATATCCTTAATAAATGTCACTTTTGTTTTTAAATCTAATACTATTGCTATTTTTTTTCTAAGGTTAGTTTTGTAAAAAAAAATTCTATTTATTATTTTTTTCTCCGTATAAAACAACATGGGATTTATTATGAGACTGAAGGAAAAAGTATAATGAATCGGTTTTTTTTTTTTTTTTGGATTAGACTCACTTTTTATACAAAGTCATAACAATCAATGTTTCATTCAAAATTATACTACATTATCTATATTTATAGGTGAGTGAAACATTCAATGTCTGGGAAGGGGGTTAAGATCAAATAGTCACTCTAAAAAAACTGACAATATTATGAGTCTCATTTTGAGTAAAATAAGAAATTTAATGTGATACTTAACCTATTGTTACGAGACTCTTGAATTTAATGGACCAATTTTTGAATTGGCTTTTCCTCTGTTATTCAAGTAAAAAATTATAGGTGTTGATGAAATTTTATTCCTCTCAAACTTTAATTTTGTTCACAATATAATTTATACAATTTTTTTCACTCTTCTTTTGTCATTGTACTTATTTATTTTCTTCTATTTTTCCCATTTTATTGTCGTTAAGGATATATACAATCGACACTCGTTGTTTTGTTCATTTGTTGTGGTGTAAAATAATATTTTTTATCCCCCCATTTGAGTGGATGTTTGATGAAATTGGTAAAATGAGATGTCACTTTTCAATTCAGAAAATGTAAATGACATCACGTTGTTTTAAATCAGCTCTGGCCTCTGAGCATGTATATGTAATTGGCAGAATAGTGCATGAGCATTTAAAACTGATGACTGAGCCTTCCTGAATTTTAATTTTTAAACGTTGCAAATGCTTGATATATCAATTGTTCATCTACTTTTATAATGAAGACAATAATTGGAGAATATTTAGAATAATACAAGTCTCACATTGATTAAAGATAATACCAAGTCAAAGTATATAAGTGAAGAATAATCCTCTTCTTATGAGCTAGCTTTTGAAATTGAGTTAGATCTAAATTCATATTCTAAGAAAGAGTTCCAAAATCATGAACCCAAAAAACTCCGATTATAAATTATGTACTGCAAATCTTGAACACAGTGTGACAAAAAAATAATCATAATGTGTTCAATTATAAGTATTATACAAGACAAATTAGATATTTTATAACTTTTGTGAACAAACTCAACAAAGGCCAGATTGAAGCAAACTAGATTTAATTGGAATAGATAGAGCCCAGAAAAAAAGAAAGAAAGAAACAAAAGGAGGTCTAGTCAAAGTTCTTGTGCTTAATTAATGGTGGATCAGAGAGACAGTTTCGCGGTCATGCAAAGACCATGTGAGCTAGTTCAGTTACATAAGATTTTAAGGAACCCATCATCAAAATCATTCATCCTACTGGCTTGAATTTGTTGCTATTTAATACCAACCCCTCCTTTCAATCTTTTCCTAATGATCAATGTGATTGCGCATAATACAAAGGCTTTTTTTTTTTCTTCTTCTCTTTCTAAGAGAAACAGAACTCGTTCCCAATTTTTAGATTTACTAAATACTCCAATTGAAGGTTATACAAAATATATAAAAAAAACCATTAAAAATTGTAATTAATACATTTTCACTCTAATTTCCAATGCATTTGAATTGTGAACTTTTTAAAATTAATACTAGTATTACTTGGTCTATTTTAAAATAAATATCATCTTAAATTATTTTACATAAATTAATAAAATAGCAATAAAGAATAATAATTTTATAAAATTAATCTTAGATAAAATATTAGTATTACATTGAAAAATTAAAGTAAAACTTATTGTGAGAATTAATAAAAAATAATTTCCATTTAAATTATTTAAATTATGATTTAGTTATAATTTTAGTTTCCTTATCATTTTTAGTCCCCTAATTAAGCTTAAATTATTGATAATTTCCATTTTTCCACAATTAAAATTATTTTATTAAAAGTTTGAAACTCCACCAAAGTCTTACCTAACCTCAACTAGGTGTAACCAACTTACACCTTCTCAAACACCATTTTTTCTTCCCCTACAGTTTCCGTATCTACATTCTATGGATTTAAGAAAAACCAAAATTAGTATAGTACTAGCACACAAAATATGGTCAAAATAGTATTTTGAAAAAAAAAATTGGTTTGTAGCTAATGAGCCAAAATTGTTTATGACACTCATAACTCCCCCCTATCCCTCTTGCTCTCTCTCCTATTTAATCCCCCCAAGAGTACACTCACGCTTAACACCTTCACTCTCGTTGACAACCAGCAAGTGAGACATTTTTTTTTCTCTTCTCTCTTAAGCCATATACCACTTTGGTCATACTCATAATCCTTTTTCTTCATTTTCCCTTAGTCCACCAACACCAAGTCATGGCTCAAAGACAGATCTTTGCTCATGTGGTGATTTTGTTGTTTATGGTCTTAATTGGAGCCAGGTTTGCTAAAGCAGAAGGAGGAGGAGAAGCTGCAGATAGGATTTTGGAACTCCCTGGTCAGCCAAAAGTGTCATTTCAGCAGTTTTCTGGCTATGTTACTGTCAACAAGGTTGCTGGTAGAGCTCTCTTTTACTGGCTCACTGAAGCTGCCCAAAATCCTCTCACCAAACCTTTGGTCATTTGGCTCAATGGAGGTTAGAACTTATAACTACTCAACCCCCTTATCTCATAAATTATTATGTTGTCTGAAACCATCATGGTCTCAACTAATGTCTATCTAACATATAATTCAGTATTTTAAATATTTCCATAGAGTTAGATATGTAATGATTTGAGATTATCTAATAATTTCTTGTTCTCACACACACCAAAGTTACTTTAGCATTTTGATTAAGTGAGAGCAATTGCATGCAAATTCATTAGTATTTTTTAATAGTCTATAATATATCCTAAAGTCACTGTTATATCGCTTTTTTTTTTTTAATCAACTGTCATATAGCCCATAGATTAGTGTTATGGTTTACTTTGCTTCCTTATTTTGGTTTTTTAATCCATTTGCTTTTAATTAAGTATCGCTAAGAAACGAAGTAAAATACAGCTAATACTATTCTGCTACCGACATACACCAGTCAACAAAAATACAGAATGTACAAATACTATCATTTTTTGAACCTATTAAATATTTTTCTGTGCATCTTTAATTAATGAGACATTTCATTTCATTTTCCTTAAATACCGCCTATTGGCAATGCAAAACATTTATTCTTTTCCGTGTTGCTTAATTACTACTTTTTATTTATATTTTTGCAATGGCTTCTTTAATTAAGCATGATGCTCATTGATTATTTTTTGGGGGGCGGGTTACACTTGCATTACAGTGTGTCATTATATTTAATTTAATTAGGGGAGAGAAAATGAAAATTTGAAAAATGAAATTGGATGTAGAAATGCATTGAATTTTTGTACCGTGAAAGAAACAAAAGAAAGTGTACGTAGAGCCCACATGAGTGGGTTGGCAAATGGCAATGGATAGCTTGGAATGATGACCTAACTAACGATGAATGGTACAAAACAACATACACGCACAAGGCCACAGGGAACTTCTGGTCTCAATTTCTCTCTCTCTCTCTCTCTCTCTCTCTCTCTCTTTTTATCTTTCTCTCATATACACGCACGCATACACACGCATGGCACTTAATGCTTGAAAGCAACTAAAAACCAGCCTCATTGATGATTAAGTAGCCTCAGAGCCATTATTTAAGGTTCTGTTATGCAACTTGTCAGCTGGCATTGGCACACCATCAATACAAGCCTATACTAGTGTGTAGCAGAATGCATGCCTATGCCTTTCTAAAATGCACATCTATAAGCATTTAATTGAACTTTAATTAAACTCGTTTTAAATCATTTTTTGAAATAAATATAAGAAAAACTTTTACTAGTAATAACAACAACATGGGTCTTGTTACCAAGCGACTAGTAATCAATAAAAATCTTTTATTGAACATTACTGTACTACATTAGAAGTGTTTTACTAATGTTTATAGTAGAAATGATTTAATAGTATAATAAAACTTTTTTCTATAAAAAAAACTTTTTCGTTTAGTTTCTTATCACTATCTTTCTTGACTGTTTATATTAGAATGTTTTGACTTTTAAATCCATTTTTTAAACTTAAGTGTGCAATAATTTTTGTGGTCAATTAGGTCCAGGATGTTCATCAGTGGCATATGGAGCATCTGAAGAGATTGGCCCATTTAGAATAAACAAAACAGCTTCTGGGCTATACATTAACAAGTTCTCGTGGAACACAGTGGCTAACCTCTTGTTCTTAGAAGCTCCGGCCGGCGTCGGCTTCTCCTACACCAACCGCTCCTCTGACCTCCTCGACACCGGCGACCGCCGCACCGGTAGGGCCCACATCCCTCCCATCCCCACATTAATTGCCACCACCCTTCACGGATCATATATGTTTCTTGGTGATGATTTTTTTTGGTAGGCCATGGAAAAAAATAAAGATGAGCATGTTATAATTGGTGATAAAAATTGAGCAGCTGAATGGACGAGGTTCACCAAATTAAATTACTACTTCTAACATTATTATTATGATGAGTGGATATGTGTGTCCCCGAACATAATTGCCAATTGATAACGATGGACCAATTTTGGTGGTCCACGTTCATCACATAATAATTTATGTATTGACCAACCACGTACCTCTTTAAACAAGCCACATTGTACTTGATTGTAGCATTCTCGCTTCAGTACAAAAATTTCTCTTGATCGTAATTGAAACTTCCAAAACGTGATTCAGCTGAAAATAACACCTAGATATGCAGGGTAGAGTTCAATTTTTCTTTTTATCCATTTGCCTTGATTAGCATCAAAATGTTGTAGTCTCAAAAAAGAATAGTGATATTTACCATGTCATTTTCTTTGCTTTTCTTAAACATCTTTTCATGTATTGAATTGCAATATGGTTCGAACCATTTTTTTATTACTTTTTTTTTTTTTTTTTTAATATGACTAATGAATCCTATACTTGTATACTTATGTGTTCACTTCACTGTTCAGCTCAAGATTCTCTGGAATTTGTTATCCAATGGCTAGAACGATTCCCTCGTTACAAAAGCCGGGAACTTTATATCACTGGAGAGAGCTATGCAGGCCATTATGTTCCTCAATTAGCCAAGGAAATCATGACCTACAACGCAAAAACCAAGCACCCCATCAATCTCAAAGGAATCATGGTAAAGTCTCAACTCTCTTTTTGCATTTATGATAATAAACAGCTTTATTGACTTCAGTACATAAGATTCATTTTAAGCATATAAAAGTGGTTAGTTCTAATGAAGGAAAAACTATTTTATTACTACAGTACATTACATCAAAATACAAATGTGTAGTAAATATTTTTGTTTGAAGTGCAAGTCTAATAGGTTAATGTGGACTTGCATAGGAGGTTGTAACATCCAAAAAATATTGTACTAATTGGTTTTAATTTTTCTATGCTTTTGTATATTTTAATTAGAGGAGTACTAGCAATATAATCTCTAACACACTTCTTCTAAGGTTAAAATTTATTAAAATTACAAAATTATGAGAAAGTCATTAAATATGATGTAAGATTCACTATCTTTTGTAATATTTAGAAATTTCACCTGATAAGAGAATGTGTTTAAAAGAGTGTATTGCTAACATTTTTCGTTTTACTTGTGAGATGTGGGGCTTTATAAAGTAAATTACCACTTTGAACAACTTAAAATGAATTTATTGAAGTCATATATAAGCAAAACTAATTAATTTCACACTAAATAAGAAAATTAGCTAACATCATTTAATTTTCCTAATCCCAAGTTAAAAATAAAGTTCTTTCTAAAATATCCTAGAATAAAAAACGTTTTAGGAATGTTAGTTTGTTTGCTTATTTATGAGTCCAAAGGGAGCAATATTTTGATATTTTAAGATAAGATGTAAAAGATTATGATCATGTTATGAGAAAGAGGAGAATATTGATGGTGAAGTTTTGTTAATATTAATGATGCAATGCAGGTAGGAAATGCAGTGACAGACAACTACTATGATAACTTGGGCACAGTGACGTATTGGTGGAGCCATGCTATGATCTCCGACCAGACTTACCGGCAACTAATGAGTACATGTGATTTTCACAGGCAGAAGGAATCTGATGAGTGTGAATCTGTGTATAGCTATGCCATGGATCAAGAGTTTGGTAATATTGATCAGTACAACATCTATGCTCCTCCATGCAACAACTCTGATGGTAGTAGTAGCTCTGCCACCCGCCGCACCATGCGTTTACCTCACCGACCCCATGTAGTATTTAATCTTCCATCCATTACTGCTATTTGCCACTGTAATTAATTTTTTATTTATAATTATGTCTTATCATATCTTCTTTTAAGAAGGAACATGTTAGTATTCAAAAAACGTACATGAAACCAAGATATGATTAACAAATAGTCATGTCTCTTAAGTATGTGTCATTAGAGATTTGATTTTCAGGGTTGTATATATGAAAAAACATGTTAAAAGAGGTTAATTCCTTAAATAACTATATCTTAGGGGATTGGTCTCTATATCATGAAGATATCTTGATCACCAAAAAAGAAAATGTACATGAAGGTATATTAGTAAATTACAAATTTAAATTTCAAAAAATAAAATGTACAAGAAGGTATATTAGTAAATTACAAATCTTACATAAATTTCAAATAAATGTCAACAATTTATTGGCAGTTTAATATAAGATAAAAGTTAATTAATTTTGATATTTATGTAAGATTAAATTGTTGACATTAAAGTTTCTCATATGATATTGTTGCTATATATATGAGACAATAATCTTATTCATATGAGCTTATGGAAAATTTATTTATTCTCAGGATTTTAGACATTGGTCTGGTTATGATCCATGTACGGAAAAGTATGCAGAGATTTACTACAACAGGCCTGATGTTCAGAAAGCACTCCATGCCAACAAAACCGGTATTCCTTATAGGTGGACTGCTTGCAGGTTAGTTTATGAAGGGTTGAATCCCAAATTATAATTGCAAAAATGAGTTATCAGAGTTTGATGATCATGTTGATTTTCATTTGATGCAGCGAGGTTTTGAATCGGAACTGGAATGATACTGATGTATCTGTTCTTCCAATTTATAGAGAGTTGATAGCTCACGGAATACGAGTTTGGGTGTTCAGGTTGGTTTTGAAATGCATTAATTTATAGCTCTCCTATTCGTGTACGTACCCTTGAGTCTTTCTCTTCTAGATGCACCATCTAGTTCTACGAAGGGAAAGAAACATGGGATAAGTAGAAAAAAACTGATGCAATTTCTTAAATACTTCTAGACTTTTAGTGAATATTGTTGTTTAGTTAAAGTTAGAGTTTCATTTTAATAATCTACATAATACTGAAAAGTCCGTATGAGATATTGGAGTGAAACTCTAATTTTTAATTTTTAATTAGAGAAAGGTAAGAAAAGCATGTAAAGAATTACGTCTAAATTTTTTAGCAAGTCTCATTAATAGCCTCAATGTCTCTTTTTCTCTTACACGAGATAGTGCAGCTGGCTAGAGAGGATCCAAATCAATGATTAATGGGTAGTTGCACGTTAATTATGTTTGACAATTTTTTGCTAATACAGTGGGGACGTGGACTCAGTGGTGCCTGTCACAGCAACAAGATATGCCCTTGCACAGCTTAAGTTGTCAACTAAAATACCATGGTATCCTTGGTATGTCAAAAATCAGGTGAGTGCATTTGAAAATTGTTCTTCCTCTCCCATATATATGTACTAGTATTAGTAAATTACTACTTAGTTGCTATTGCTGCGTCTTATATACTGTAGTTTTATTGCTATTAGCTATCTAGCTAGCTAGGATTTATGATAGAGCTACTCTGAGTCTCTAATGGGACACTTTGGCACATGGTAAATAAGATTTTTTTTTTTTATATATGAACATTAAATTAGAAATTTTATTAGAATGGATAATGGATTTGGACTCTTGCACTACTTACTCATTAATTAATGTCCTTGAATCCTAGAGTGGTTAAACATTTCTGGTCTATGAATCAATCTTCACCTGATGCCAAATGTTGAACTTGCTTAAAGTGCAAAGGTCCTAGTATCCTAGATTCCTAGGACCCTCACTTTGTTATACATACAGCTGCTGCCCGTACTTAACTGCATTCACCCTTGTGGAACGGACCTACGTCAACATAAAAAAGATGCAATTATGTTGAGGCAAATCTTATACATAGTAAAATCAGGTCCTTAAATGGTACTACATGTGGATGTGGATATATATATATATATATATATATATATATATATATATAAAGGAGAAATTATACATTCACTTTTGACACTCACACTTTCTTATCTCAACTTTCAAATAGACACTCACCTTTGTATAACATTATTTAATAATTTGACACACATCCCTTATTTAAATAAGGGGCACACCCCCTTCTTTGATTGTATTTAGGGGAGATGAGTGTCTTTTGTAAAAAAAAAAACTAGAGACTGTGAATGTCATTTGAGAGGATATGTGTCGATCCATTGCTTCGCGTATCCAATGATAGCGAATATCAATATGTTTTGTACGGGAATGGTACATTGAGTTCTTGCTCAAATCTAAAGCACTCTGGCTATCACAATGTACCTTGTACTCCTTTTGCTTGATTCCGAATTCTTGGAGGTAACGTTTTAACCACAACATCTCTTTTCCAGCTTCTGCGGCAGCAATATACTCTGCTTCGGTTGTGGATAAAGCAACACACTTCTGTAGTCTTGACTGCCATGAAACAGCTCCTCCTGCAAAAGTGTAAATGAATCCTGAAGTAGATTTCCTACTATCAGGATCTCCAGCCATATCTGCATCTGTAAAACCTTCCAAGATTGGATCAGCTCCCCCGTAACAAAGACATATCTTCGTTGTACCCCTAAGATACCTGAGAATCCATTTTACCGCCTTCCAATGCTCTTTTCCAGGATTGGAGAGAAAACGACTCACCGTTCCCACTGCGTGAGCAATATCAGGCCTCGTACACACCATTGCATACATTAAACTTCCAACAGCTGAAGAATATGGTACTGACGACATCTCCCCGATCTCTTCCTTGGATGAGGGACATAAACTCTTGCTCAACTTGAAATGGTTAGCTAATGGACAGCTAACTGGTTTGGCATTGCTCATATTGAACCGTTCAAGTATTCGTTCAATATACTTCTCCTGAGATAGCCATAACCTCTGATTCTTCCTGTCTCGGGTAATCTGCATTCCCAATATTTGTTGAGCTGGTCCTA
>PYAF01002672.1:478129-503447 GCA_007407185.1 Glycine tomentella | reverse complement strand
ACTGGTGGTGCTAATGCTAGTGATTACCAATTCAATGAAAACTCTGGTGGAGATATTGGCTCAGCTAGCGGTGAATTCAGCAGCAACCAAAATGACACAACCGGTGCAGACAATGATGAATTCATTGAGCCACTTGAAGACAGTGTGAGAAAGAACAATGATGAACCTACTGACTACGCTCAGAACCGCTGATGAGAATTTTCACCTTGCCTAGAGCAAGAAACCCATGGAGTTTATGATAAACAAATGTGTTTCCAATTTCTTTTTCCATTTCATATGTTCATTGGCTTGAACTTGATAGTTTGCCAGCTCAACGACTGATGTAAAATAAGATTTTTCTAGGAGTTGAGCTCCATTTATAATGATTTTAGTTTTCAACCATTCAACACCTGGAATGATAAACGATTACACAAACCTTAATATTATATAGTCAATAAAATTAGTTGACATGTTTTAATAATGGAAAGCAGGAGTTTGGACGACAGTTTATTCAAGTTGGTAGCTATTCGATGGAGTTTGTCAATCAAATGGATCTCAAGACAACTGATTTTGGAAAACAGTCAGAGTAATGATGGTAATCATTTAGTCAGGCTATTGGCAGAATTATGCTACATTTGTGGGCTGTGGCAACTGCCATATTCAGGTTCAGGGTTTGATGATGGTGGATATGGATATGATGATAATAGAACTTGTGGGCTGTGGCAGCCATGGCCATATCAATGCTAACTAGCTACGTTTGTGGTAGCACGAATTCACGTACACACAAGGACAACCTAAAATAGTTTTCAAAGCGATTAAGGTCTTGTGAGACTTGAATCCTGCACCTTCCTATGTGTATTCTACACCCATTTTTTAAAAATCCCCAACCCATCCCTTCTTCCTCTTCTTTCTAAACAGCTATCTTCACTTCGTTCCAGAAAAGTTTTGTCCGAGTGGCCATTCTTGAAGCAAAATAGCTGTTCTGGAACAGGCTCTCCGAAAAGACTATTTTCGCTTCTGGAATGGGTGTTCTGTAAGCACAATAATACTTTTCAGAATCCCCTTTCTAGAATCTCATTCCTTAAACATTTTGGGACTAAAAGAGGAAGTAGAAGGGAGGTACGCCGCATCAGGGGAGGTGCGTTGTTGGGGGATGGAGTAAAAGCTTCACGTGGGAGGGAGGTGCAGGATTCTCTGAAGGAGGGAGGTGTTAGGATTGAGTAGAGATGCTAATTCATTAAGGGTAATAGGATAATTTCAGGCGAAAAAGGGGGTGTAAGATACACATAGGGTGCTGCAGGATTCAAGACTCCTTGTGATGTTACTTATTACTTATTGGGCCGTGCACCAGAGCTAGCTTCATTATTCCGCTGTGGCAATAAGTGTAAAATCAGTGTTTTTTTTTGTCTTGTAAAGATATTAACAAAATTAGTATAATCGAAAAAAACATTAGAAGGCATCAAGATTCCCGGGGTTAATACATCGGGATTTAAAATGTCCTAACCAGAACTAGAACAGTCTTATTAGTCCTAAAAGTCCATCCTCTAAATTGGCCATAAGATTTCCAGGAAAGACAAGTTTCTTTACGTTATTTCTCAAAATGATTGCACATTTGCACTCTGAATGACGTACCTGATATCTCCTCTAAGGATGTGATTTGATTTTTCAGTTGGCACTAGGGGAAATTTCACTCAATTCCTACCGCTGACCATTTCTTTAACTGTAACTTTGGTTTCGTGACCATTAGATCAGCAGCCACACTAATGTTAAAATCAAATTAAAAAAACAAATCTATGTTGTCACTGCCACATGACAAACCGAGGAACTTGAACGAGAATCCACTAATATGATTTACATTTATATTATACACAAATTTTGAGCAATTTATATCACATCCAATACAACTTGTGTTTTTAAATCATCGAACCGGGTGCAGATGTGTAAGATGATAACCCATGGAAAAAAAATAATATATATAAGCTTTTGCAATTGCTTGTTCGATTTAACCTGGTAGCTTCGTTTCATTCAGCCAGGATGAATAGTTCTGGCAATAAAAATAGGGGGAAGAAGGAAAAAACTGTCCCTTATCACAGCATCGTTACTTTAGTGGCCTACTAAACCACTAAAAAGAGACTACCGGTGTACATGCTTACTGAAATAGGGACAAAAAATTACAACATATAAACCTCTCTTACGAAGCATATGAGAATGGGTAACTAAAACCTTTAAAGTGCTACTTAACCAACTATTTGGCTCCAAAAATCATGCTAAGGGCTTCCCATTCCACCCCGGGAAGAAGAGTATGTAACCAGCAAGAACTAGTCCCAACCCAAAAAATAAATATTTACATATCTAGTTCAATATGCAGTTTGTAGCTCATAAAGCCCAGAAAGGCTTCTGAACCCCAGTTGCTCCGGTGTCATGAGGAAGTGATTCCTCACTAGAATCTATATCATCATCATCCTCCTCTCCATATTCCATTAGCTTGACCAAAGTATCTGAAATAAATACATAAAAACGTATAAAGATACAAAAGAAGGCATTGTTAAGTTAAAATTACAGGGTCAGACAAAACAAAAGATAAATGTTCCATAGAGAGAAAACATGACCCAAATAGTAAAAGCAGGCTTAATTCTAACCAGGAACTGCATCAGATTTTGTCTTAAGCAAAGTCTTGTTCTTGTCCTGTACTTTAACTTCAGATGGACCAGAAAATTTAGGTGGAGGTGGTGGGGGCATGGTTCTTAGTAGAGGTGGTGGCATTCCATTGGATGATGGCTGAACCAACTTCTTAGGGGCGGGCATTGTTGATATATTCCTCACAACCAGACCATCAGATTGTTCATTAGTTTTTAGAGGTTGCAATCCCTGCAATTGAGTTAGAGTGGGAGAAAACAAAAAACCAAACGCAACTTTTGAATCAGATACTTCACTAATTGGTCCAACATGCCAAACTACAAAGTCAAATTACGAATGAACTGCAAATGAGAAAATCAAATACAAAAAATGAGGTAAAACAAACAATACAAGGGGATAAACGGGCAGTGACTTGTTAGTAGTGTATCATTCTAGAATGATCTACTGGTACTGTCACATACTGTGATAACAAAAACCAGGAAAGTAAAAAAAACTATCCAGATGGTGTAAACGGATAAATAATACATTAAGATTGCATAGGAATATATTGTCAAGCTCCCAATAGATGATGTAAAGATAAATGTAAATCTGCAGCTCAAATTTTCCTGATAATAGGGTTTGAGACCCAATACCAAATGTAGCATTGATGTAAAATATGAAGATAAAAAATCTTGCACATAACTGAATATTTTAGTGAGCAATGGGTTTACTAGTGACACTTGAACTCAATTTTTTGGTCAGGAATGGATTGATTGGTAGCACAAAAGATGCAAGTTTTCATCTCTTTCTCTTTATGAATCATTTCAAAGGACTTGGGATTATGTCTACCAAGACTTCATGGTGGTGTAAGATGTTCTAATAGTGTCTCTTCAAAGGATAACCAATCAAGGGAAAGAGCTTTTTAAATTTACTTTGTCAGTACCAACAATTTTTATTTTATTCCTTTTTTATTATACCTTGCTATGATATCTCATTCCTTTGTTGTATATTTTCTCCTATCTCTAACTTGTCTTTATTTCAATTTAAAGGATTGGCATCAATTTGGTGCTGGTGTGGTAAACCCTTTTCTTCAGGAAATTGACAGTCCATATATGCAGGACTAGAGGAGGGCATGTCTGAAAAGCATGCCACATCTTTTGCAGCAATTTTACCAATGAAGGAAAATATCAGAATAACATCTTGGATTGGAAAGGGCATATGCTGTGAAGCCACAAGCACCCTCCTACTCCTCCAAAACTGAAAACCCTGTCAAACATACAAACCAATGGCCCAACAGACAGGTCCAGTGTCAGGCTTTTAGCTTCATAGAAGGTCAGAGAAAATACCTGGAAATATTAAGCATTAACAGTCAGCACAAGATAACATGTTTAAATCAGAACAGAGCTACAGATTGACAGTGTTTGAGAGAAAAGTTTTGCACTTCTATTTTTCTTTGTTCAAGAAAGTTATCAGAATATTCAATTCTGGAGGGTAAGGTATCGACAGAAAGCTATAAATGTAGTTAAAAGGAAAACATTAAAAGAACATGGCTCCCTGTTTTGATATGTATCCACAAGTGGTTTAATTTATTTCATTTTTCTTTTCTCAAATGGCAAAAGTTTATCTAAACATACAAGATACAACTGGAAGTGAACACACAAAATGCATGCCTCATGTAAGTATAAGAATCATTCCCTATGCTGCAATCAGAAGACCCGGGAGATAGGAACAATGGTGAAAGGGTAAAATCAACAAAATATTACTTCTATCCCACCAGTGGGGAGATTCATTGCTATCAAATCAGTCAATTTGGAGACATTAACCATACCACAAACCTGTCTACATATAACTGATAAAAAGGCAGTCTAACCCTCTGCATAAAAATGTTAGGAGTTGGTGTCAACTCAACTAAGGTTTTGAAAGAAAGTGGAGTTTCTGGGATGGTTTTGTGTTGTTTAATGAAGGAACTTGAATGATATTTTCCTTGATGCATGCAATGATGTATATAAAGAATTTATCAATGACAATGCAATGACCTGATCGAGTTTTGTTGTGTCTTTTGAACCAACTGGCAATTCTTGAAACTTTCGTCTATGAGGCGGCCGTTTCTCCTTTTCAAGATCAGAGCTTAAGGTTGACTTGGATTCTCTGTTTGATGCTGATGTTGTGGGAGCAATTGTTGATGCGACAGGAGGTGAGTGTCTCAAGGCAAGGGCAACTTGTTGCAAAGGGGTAGCTTGAGGATATAATCCGCCATATCCAATATAGCTAGTACCACCTGATACTAAAGGGGGAGGAGTATAACCAGTCATGTTTGCTTGAGGCCCAGAGCTTAAATGTCCTATAGATTGTGGTGTAGTACCCAAAGTGAGGGCACCAGTGACACTAGTCACTCCAACCAAGGAAGCTGGAGGAACCGGTGTCAAGACCCCAGCTGCTGACATTGAACTACTGATTAGGCTGGCACCTGCCTCTAGGTCAATTCCAGAACTCTGAACTCCAGTCAACAACTGCTGTGGGGGTGGAACAGCACTATAAACTACTTGTGGGGGTGAAATGGTAGTAGGAATGTGCTTCAACAAAGAAGGGCCACTATAAACCTGCTGGGGTGGTGGAACAGCGCTATATACCTGCTGGGGAGGTGGAACAGCAGTGTATACCTGCTGGGGAGGTGGAACAGCACTATAAACCTTACATGATGAAACCCTATGACAGTTAAATCATACGTTATAACCTAAAACTTATATGAATCCAACATAAAATAGTTTATCACAGTACCAACAATAAATAAAATCAAACAACACTAGCTTAAAGCATTGAAATGGCAGAAGGCAGGGGAAATTTTCTCTACTACCAATATCATCCTCAACTTCCCACACACAAACTGCCCTCTTAAATTAAATCTAAGTTCCACAAAAAATTAAAACTAAATTTAACTTCAATACAAACCAAAATTTTAAATTTAACAAATGAATCATCCAACGAAATCCAGGGTTAAAATTGCCAAATCAAAGTACACAGCTATATTAAAGAACTATACCTGCAACCGGGAAGTACTCAAATTGTAAATAAAATAATAGTGACAGAAGGATAATTATAAGAGTGATAAGTGAATAGAACAGCAACAGGAAGAGAACCTACATTCATGGAAAAAAAATTATGCAACCCTAAATGAGATTCTGTCATGGACTGAATGGAGGGCAAAAGCTCCTAGGTGTCAACCTGAAACTCAACTCTAGGGTATACAGGGTTAGGCTAGTCCTCATAGTAAGGGCAAAAGCTCCAAGAATGTTCATTTACTACTTATGTCTCATCTTAAAGTATATCAATTTTTTCAAATTACTAAGACAACTTAAAGCAGCAATTGTTTACAGAGGTGAGGACCTCTCATCAAGCACCAGGTGCACAACCAGGCATCTGAGTCTCTGATTGATATCTTTCTAGTCTAGCTTAAAATGAGATCAAATCCCTCATATTAAAAAGAGGGTTTATGTTTTTCCAGGATGGACAGAGAAAAAGTTACTATTTAGGCCCCCTTTTCCTCAATGGAACCAAAGTAATACACCAATAATTCACAGCAAATGCACAAGTGCTAAAAATAATCCATGAATGAAAAAGGTATGTTGCATGTTGAAAACAGTATGCTGTAAATTTGAATTATCAAAAGGTAGGTGTCATGCTCCATAATTGATCAAATGCAAGAAACTACGAATTTTAGAAAGAAAGAAAAATCATTTCTTCATGGCAAGAGCTAAAATCTGACGAGGGCACAAAATTTCAGAAATTTTCCACTCTGGAGGAGAAACATCTGACTACAGATCCCATACCCCAATTAGTATAAAAATAAATACCTTGAAGCACCACACTCCGTACAGATTGTATCCAAAAGATTTTCAGCCAAAAGCTTAGCATCTTCAAGACTTTTCGCATTGTTACTAGACAAAAACAGATGCAGGGGCTGCTGTCCATCTGCAAGCAGAAAAGTAATTAAATAGAAAAACATGTACAATTAAAACATAAGCTATGCCTAAATGCCATGCCTGTACAAGTCCAGATCACAGAAATGAAAAGGTACCTTCTCCATTCAAGCATTCATTGTTTCCTGAACCACGTCCTCTCAGTACAACTGTTGCTCCTGTTTCATTCATAATGTGATTTATATACTGGTCCTGCAGGTTCAAATCCAAACCACCACCAACACCAAAACAATTTCTCCCAATCGTATGGAGATGTCAGAGAAAGCTTGAAACATTAGATTATCTCAACTTCGTTATACACAATGTAAAATTCAGAAAATACTAAAGAATTATATCCAGCAAATGGAAATAAAAATGTAGTGATGCACGGCATTGAATAAAAAATATTAGCCTAGGCAGGCTAACTATTTCTGAAGCGTAGGATGAGACTACTATTTAGCAAAAGTCCATATTTATTTTTTTGGGGGGGGGGGAGGGGTAAATATAGTTTTATTCATTGATGATTGATGTGTTCCGCATGAATCAGAGAATGTTCAGTCTATTTTTTATTCTTGTAAATAAATATTTGATAAGCATCCTTTGTTCTTGTGATTGTGTGTGGACGTACTTTCACCCCAGTCTCTTGGATTAAAGTATTCATACAAAATGTGCTTCAAAAGTCATCAGAAGAACCATTTTCCAATTCCATCCATCTGAATATCACTTTCAGCATCTAAGAAGTATTACAATGCCATATGTAAACATGAGAAGTGCTAGGAACACACTCCTTCAAACACTCTCTAATTGGTTAAAATTTATTGAAACTACAAAATCAAGAGAGAGAATCATTAAATATGATGAGGGACCCACAAAATTTTGTCATTTTCAATAAATTTCAACAAATAAAAAAGGGTGCGTTAAAACAGTGTGACAGAGAGTGTGTTCCTAGTATTTCTCATGTAACCATAAACTGTAACAACACTCCTGACTCCTCCAGTCCCCAGTCCATCCTCCCTTTTATTGCTTAATCAACTCTTGGAAAATCAGTACTCCTAGTAACACCGAAGTATTTTCACACCATCAAATCATAAGTTGAGAACAAAGACATAGGTACTCCTAGTGAGTGAAAGCCTATAGTAGTATGAAAACAAAACAGCAGATGACCAAGGGGTCACATCACAAATCGAAAGAGACCAAAAAAACTTCTAGGCTCTAGCATCATCTTACAAAATTTGTGGCAGACTAATCCACATCAGGTCATAGATGAACCCAACCTCCAACATTGACTAGATAAATCAATTGGGTAGGGAAGGGCTTACATTTGGTCCACGTATACGAGCAACAATGTTCAATGAAGGATCAGCATCAAAGCCCAAAAACACACATGTACTCAGCGTCTGATTCAGTAAGAAATTTTGGTTGTTAACACTTAACACATCACATCACAACAATGTGCATAAGCTAGTAATAAATGAATGTCTACCTTCAGTCCATTAACCAAAGCGGAAGGTGTGACAGAAGAAATTGACTGTGAATTTTGCCCCTGTTTGAGAATTTCTTCAATCATTGCAGCAGCACGATCAACAGCTAAAATTCGTTCTGCTGTCTCTTTTATCTGCAATAAAATTTGATATCACCAAAAGCAAAACTAAATTACATAATTAGTTCATGTGTAACACTACCATTAGTGAATGTCAAAACAAACAAACAAACACTACCAATTTGTGTATTACTGTGTCTTGAGTCATGATACAAACAAGACACGTGCTTCTTTTTTAAAGAATAAGAAAACATTTTCATTTACAAACATCCATCAATCCCTTTCATATGACATTTCATGTATTGCTTTGATTAGACATTATTTTAATTTTGACATCTCAAAGCTTTCCAATCTATAAAGTAATAAATGTTTACTTTAGTATCAAAACAAAGAATTACACAAAATATCTAATGAAATTTGATTATTTAACCCAATCATCATGCTATATGAAATCAAGCAGCAGTTCTTACATGAGCTCCTGCAGAGATGTGAAGGTACAGTGGCTTCTCTCCATCATGTGGTGCATTAGGCAGCCGATACTTCCCCCTATGGAAAAATTCAGGATATACATTACATGCAGGAGTATAAAAAACACCGGGTTTTAGAAATGCCTTAAATGACCAACAAACCTAGTTATAACTATGGCACCAGTGCACCTCTGGATCTGCATGAAGAAGAAGATCAATCATTAAAGATAAAAAATTAAGAGTTTGGTGTTATAAGATTGTAGAATTGATTGTACATAATTCACCTCCTCTTGTGTTTGGCGTTTTGTCAACTTGTAGCGAACAGAAGACTCTGCATCATTTATGACAATTTCTCGAGCAATTATTAATTCATCTTGAATCTTATGCTACAAGAAAATTCATCTCACAATTAAGATATGGAACTTGAAAGTTGAAATATTATTGAACATATACAAAAGCAATCCATAAAAAAAATAATGTAAAAGTGTTGTGGAAAAAAGGCGTCATAAGCATACTGCAAAATATCTAGGTAGATAAAAACTTATTAAATTAGACAGGTTATACAGCATCCATCTACACTTGAGCAATTATTCTAAGGAAACTAGAAGAAAAAGAATACATGCGAGTGTGTGACAACAGAACACGCATTTCTCAAAACATGCACCATCACATAAAATGAAATAAAAATAAACATCAATATAATCACTGAGACAGTAGTATATTGATGATAACAAAGGACAAATATAGTCACCGATTTCACCCCATCCCAAAAGCCATTCTGAAAACCTGTGAGCGGTGACTCTGAGAAGTGCAAAAGAATCAGCCTAAATTTCAAATTGCAATATAATGGGTAGAAGCTAAAAACTTATAATTTGAAAATATATTTGATCTTAAATAGAACCAGCCTAAAAAGTTTCTACAGTTTTGATATCAAGATCAACCAAATCATGTTATTATCAAACTGCAAATCAAATTTGCAGAATTTCTAAAGTTTCAATATCAAGAACTCATGATGGAGCAAGTTCCAAGAGGATTAAGTCTAGAGAAGATCACTTCAAGTGTAACTCAGTAGAGCTAAGCTCAATAGTCTACTCATCAATTCCATAATATTAGCACACAGTACCTGTGACACAAAGTTACACATGCATAGAAAAGGGTGTACAAGGGCCAGTGAAAAGGTGTTGTACTGGACTTAAAGGGATTACATAATTCTTTATAAGTGAGTTTAATCGCCTAAAGGGATTACATAACAGGAATTGAAGAAATGTGGAGAATTCCCTGAGAAGTACTCTCTGCACAATATATTTAGATTATACTATGTTATCAGAGCTCCGAAGGGAAAAACATTGTATCATCAGAATAGAAACAAAGAAGCTCTCATCTGTACAATAAAATACATTATTCAGAGAAAACAATGTAAGATTTTTCTTTGAAATAACTTATTCTAAATTGGAAAGAGTAAGGTTGAAGAAATACAACTCAGCTTCAGTAAAATCTCCGGTGTTCAACTGGAGACAAGATGTAGGCTCATTTTTGGCAAAACCAATATAAAATTGAATGCTCAAGCTCTTGTTTATCATTTTGTTGCTGTTTACATCTTTGCATCTTATCTTCATTTTTTAGTTCTGTTTATGCAAATTTGCTTCAGTGGGTATCCTAAGACCCAGGAGGAAAATAAGATTCCCAGCACTCCACTGTTCTGCCAGGTTTTTTTGTCCTATCTCTAATAGCTGACTATTATAACTAACTAATAAGTATTACTTATATTCCAACTCCAACTCCCTTCCCCCAAAAAGTTTGCTTATATAACACACCCATAGTCTTATTAATACTGGAAAATTCAACATCAGACAGATACTTGTTTCTGCATAGTTGTAACTTTTCCCTATAAACTTCTGTGCTGCAATATTAATTCTTATTGGACCAAGGCTTTGGTTTTTCAAATTAAACAAATGCTGGTGGAGTACAATTCGTCCCCCTTTATTGTGTTTATTGCACCTTCAAAGATCTCCCTACCATTCTCATATTACAAATCCTAGGATAAAATTTCATGTAACAACTACATACTCCCCTTCCCCAAAACCAAAACAATAAAATGATGACATAGCAGTTTTAATCAAGAAAGAGCACCAGCAAACATGATAAACATTATTAGAGATTCAAAGTCTCACACTCACTTGATTCAATTTTTGCGCGGCAACAGCAGCAGCTGCATGTTGCGGAAGCTGAGCAGAAGCTGCCAGAGGATTCGTCAAAAGAGTGCTGGAGATCACCGGAGCCATGGCGGGAAATGCAACCCCTCCAAGAGACACGGCATTGCTCAAAGGGAGTACTCCAGGGACTGTCATCTCAACTGGCATCAATGACTCCGCCGGTTGATCCCACTTTCTCTTCTTTCTACACAGAAACCAAAACTCTCACCAAATCCATCACATGTCCATACAACAAAACAGCTTCTTATCCCACTAGGTGAGGTAAGCTACATGGATCACAACATGCAATTCAGCTCGGCTGCCGATGCAACCCTAATTCTAAAATCTCAAGCACTACACACACCATACAAATAATCACAATTCCATGAACCAAATAAAAACAAAGCAGAACGACATACAAATCAATAGAATCAACACAGCACAAAATCCAAGCCAATTTCACTTAATTTGCAAAAACACGAAAAGGAAGGCATTACAGTGAAGAAGATTTTACCGCTGCCGAGTCAGCGAAGCCTCGTTGGCCGCGGAGGTTTCGTTGGAAGAAGAAACCCTAACGATGCTATCCTCTGTCATTGTTTAAGCGATTCTGAGTTGCGAAAGAAGAAGTGCAATTGCGTCGTGTTTTGATTCTCTATGATTCTTCTTCGTTTTCGATACCCGAAAACCAAAAAGGATTCACGCGAGGGTTGGTGTTGGGTTGGAACGAACGCGATTGGTCAGTGAAAGTGTGAAACGGGGTTTTGTGCCTACCGCCTAACGTAGTACAGTTGCGTGCCGCCAGATGGGTTAAACGACACAATGCATAGATTAAACGATATCGACGGGGTTTGACAAAACTACCGTCGTCTGTTTCTGTTTGTGTTTCGTACTAAAGTAAAGATGACTTGTGCATATGGAGTATTATTTTTTAATGAATTTTATTGGAACATTTGTTTTTTCTATTAAAAAAATCAAATTAATCGGCCAGTCCTTGTCCATATACATTCCTTTTTTTGGCTAAATTATAATTTAAAAAAAAAAAAACTCTGACATGTTAATTTATTGAGTAAATTATACTCGCATCCCATGTATTTTGCTCAAATTTCACTCGATACTGTTTAGCTTAGATTACAAGTAGACCCCCTCATTTTTTAAACATAGTCTAATAATCTAATATAAGGTACGCACATGTTGGTCACATGACTTTCAGTGAAATTTTATGTCTAAAATATTCTCATCTTCTTCCTCTTAACCTGAAAAAATTTTAAGACTCTTGTTTCTTTTTTGTTTTTTCTGTAATTGAACGTAAACCCAATTTTTTGTTGGATGTGAATCCACTTTGTAGGTACATAGTATTAACATTCTTCCTCATTTTCACCACATCATGATCAATTCTAAAGGAAAGAATTTTACCACTAGTAATGTACCATGTTCTCTAGTTCTTCCATTGTATTCTTGTGGTCCCAAACATCAATAGTATTTTAATCAACAATAATAAACAAATGATTTCCAATTCATCCATTATGTTTCCTGTTGTCCCACCCATCAACGATATTTTAATCAACAATAATAAATAAATAATTTTCAGTTCATTCATTGTGTTTTTTTGTAATCCCAAACATCAACACTATTTTAATCAACAATAATAAACAAATGATTTTAAAAATCATAAGTGGTCCCAAATTGGTCTCCCATTGAAACCCCATTCAGAAATAGGCAACAATAAACAATCAAAATTAAATAAATAATCTTAAAAAGTAACTTATATACAAGGTTCAGTGGTCACTTACAAGTATAATGCTAGCATGAACAGAAAGAGAAACAGAGCGCTCGTGAACGTCGAAGAGAAAGACAAATAGAGGCGCTCATGAACGTCGCAAACTGGAAGAGGAACAATAGAGAACTCACGAACAGGAAGAGGAACAATGGAGAGTTCGCGAACTTAAATAGGAATGGTGAAGAACTCACGAACGGTGAAAAAGAATGAAACGTGAATGTCGTAAGAGAAAGAGAAACTCGCACCCCATGGATGCTGAAGAAGAACTCGACAACAAGAGGAAGATGAACAGTGTTCGCGAATGGTGAAGAAGAATAAAACGTGAATCCTAAATTTTGAAATTTATTGGAAGGGGATAATTTGAGTTTTATAATTAAAATATAAGGGCAATTTTGTGTGTTCACGTAGTTCAATGGACATTAGTTGACGTTAATATAGGGGGGTAAAAGTAATATGTAAAAAGGGAGAGGTATTAGGTGAAATTTAAGTAAAACACAAGGGATGTGAGTATAATTTATTATAATTTATTTTTTTTATTTTAGTCCATAAATTCTAAAATTTTTGTAACTTTAATTTAATTTTCCATTTGCATACATTAAACAGACAATTGATGCGGAGGATTAAATAAAAATTATGAACTTTCTAAAGTAAGATATACATTTGTCAAATGTTCCCTAAACATCATGACTTTACACTACAATGTACTGATAAGAAAATAAATAAAATGAAAAAAAATATCATGAATGTCCTTGTAGAGGGCAAATGGTGATAGGCAAGCGTAGGGTACATTCTAGAGGGTACACTTATGTTTCACTGGTCATAAATGTAGTTCAATTTTTTGGATTTTACAAATATTGTAATCATGGTTTTTATTTATAAATAGTTATGTATTTTTTAACTTTTACAAATGTTGTCACTATAAATTTATTTTTGGTTTTTATAAATGTTGTTATCATTAACTCCTCCATTTTGACGATGATTAATATGTACTTCAATGTTATTAAAACATTCTATTGTGGATTACATATACTAAGTTGCTAGTTTTTCCTAGTACTGGCTTCTTAATTCATATGCTTTCATTTTTTTATTAATCTTGACAGGCATATAAAAGCACAAACAAAGAGAAGTAAATTGAACTCAACTCTAAATGCAAATGCATGTCACTTGTAAATGTGATTGTTGCATTTAAAATTCTTGAAATACAATATTGATTAAAAACTAGTTGTGTATCAAAATAGAAGTTCCTCACTAATACTTCTTAAGACACACGAGATTCCTCATTTTCAAGCTTCAAACTAAGCATATCATATATAACTACTCCAACTTTCGCCTACAATATATAAATACATTTCAAGTTTTCTAAATCTTCCTACAATTACAAAGTTTGAGAATGTCTAAACCACAATAAAATTCATGAATTTCATTATATTTTATTAGAATTTTGTTAGAATGTGAGTTTGTATTTAATTCAACTTTAAAATGAATATAAGATAAGTTCTGATACCATGTTATGTGGATTTGAGTCTAACTCGATCTTACAAATTAACTTGTTAGATGAGAATTATTTTTCATTTATATACTTTATCTTGATATCATCCTTAGCCAATATGAGATTTTAACACGCCCCTTTTGCCTACAATTATTTGTCACAATGTTAGAATTCGATACATCATTTTTGTCCGCGACTACCCATCACAACTGATGTGGACTAGGAGTCAGGATGGAACCAAAAGTTAATGTTTGGGAGATTAAAACATAATAAATATATAACCCTCAAAATTCATGCAAAAGTTACTTATTCAATAATAAAATATATTGTTTTATTCCATAAAAGTAATGTTTTAAAACTTAACTCAAATTGACTAATTTTATCAATTTGATCATAACTTTATCCTATAATTAATTTGGTTTAATTTTCCGTTTGGATAGTGCTTCTTATGTATTGGTAGCTAAGGCTCAATGTCTTAAATGCCCTAGGTGTCGGTGACTCAACAATGGTTGAAATGATGATGTTCATGAACATCTTATATCTTGTAGGGAGGGAGGTGTATGTACAACCATATTGGCTTAGATAAGTATGTCATGTACTTATATGGTACCACCAGTACCTTTTAATATAATCACCTTGGTTTACCAAACAAAATGTCTTTGGCCTAATCTTGACATCATCAAATCAATAAAAAATCAAAGTAAATTGGAGTGAATTGATATGATTTATATCAAGCAGATTGCTAAAAACTTGCATTGTGTAATGTACTAATGTCGCCATTACATTTACTATGCTACACGTTGTGGTAATTAATGTGTCACAGTTGTTTGACAAACATGATTTGTGCGATTAATTTTTTCAAAGCATATGTTATCATTTAATCCTCAAAGATGAGCTGATGAAACGTGGACGGCTGGAAGAAATGTCTTTTGAATGAACGACTAATAAGTTGCCGACAGAGAGAGAAGATGACAAACCCTTATCAAGAACAACAGTAGGCAGTGAAGAGTTATAATAACCCAAGTTTTGTAAAAAAAAAAAAATCTCATGCTAACAGCGTGGGAGTGACGCCGTTAGCGTGAGATTGCACCAGAAGACTTTTTTTTTTAACATTTGGCGTGATTAGCGCCAGGAACAGCGCCGTTAGCACCAGGACTCGACCATGTGGCACGATTAGCACCAGTTATGACGCGGTTAGAGCCAGAATGGCTCTGGAGACCCCTTGATTCAAATATCTGGCGCGATTAGCGTGGGGTGTGGTGCTATTAGCGTGGGAACGCGGCTAGGGGCCTATAAAAGGCCATTTTTACGGATTTTCTGGCCATAAACTCATTCTCTCCTTTCTTCCGCCATTGACAAGCTTGGGGAGCTTCATATCTCCTTCATACTTCATATAAACACTTCCTATCCTTCAGGAAAGTTGTTTAGAACTCCTCCATGAGCTAGATTCCAGCTTCAGTCCTTAGAGAAAACTATCAATCGGAGAGATCCCTTTCTCTAGGGAACTTTACAAAGCTTGAATTTTGAGGAGAAAGAAGGCGATTCAAGGACACTGAAGCTTGGAGAAGTGATCCTTTAGCCTTCCTCGACTATTTTGAGGTAAGAAACTTAAGTTTTACTGATTGACTTGTGAAATTGCTAATGGGATGAATAATAACCCATTTGTGTTAGGGCTGGAATTAGGCTTGAGTTCTTTAGAAAAGTATACTCGGGAAATTGTTCTGATAAAGAATGAACTTTGAAACATGACTTTAGATGAAGTTTGGTTTTGACTTTGAGATATGTATGAGTAGAAAGAATGTGGGCTAAATGATGGATATTATGAGATATATGGGCCTAAGTGTTTTTACAAAAGATATTCATGAGGCTGAATAAACGGTGAAAACGTGCTGAAATAACTGTTTTAGCTAAGATGAATATTATTGATATATGATCTGGATAAAGGCAATTGAACTGGTTGAATTGACTTATGCAGAGTCTTTGGGAGACTCTAGTGCCTTGGTTAGACAGAGATAGATCCTGTTGAGGGTCTGTAAGTCACCAATTGGGTGACTAGCTTTCAAGACTTGATATAGAGTAATAAAGGATTAGAATGATATAGATAACTGCTCTTCTTGTCTTTTGAACGGTTAAAAGCCATTATTGTTGATTGATTGTGTGCCTGTATATAAGATGGGACATCGAGAGTATCAGTGGCGGAGACCACAGTCCATGGATTGGACAGCAGAGCACTACCGTGCCAGGTAAGCTCTTCGTTCTTGGGAGTGTTTCCCACTACTTGTGTTCCTCCATACTCCGAGATGAAGTGATGGGTGCATATATGATTTACATGCATTGAATTGGTTGTTACAACTTTCTTCATGATGATATGTATGCATGTATTTGTGCTTTGTGTATGGTTGCCTTTCGGATAGATCTTCTGGCCAGTAGATAGATATGGACCTCCCTAGGAGTAGAGTGCAACTCCTAGTTTGGTTTGCTCCATAAGAGAGATTCCTTAAGACCAAGAGATAGGTGGTCTCGTGTTGTAGCAGCCTATTCTCGGAGGTACCATATGGCGTGCATCCTTGCGTAGGGGTAGCTCTCGTTGGAGGACACAGGTATGAGTTCCGACCTCACACTGTGGACTGAGATGGTCCACGATGACTTACTGGGTACTGAGATGGTCCCAGGGGACTGAGATGGTCCTGGATACTTATGATGTTACATATTAGAGCTTGTGTGTGCCTATGTGTTGTTGTGATGGTGTTGTGATGTCTATTAATGTATTGTGATCATGGAAGTGAGCCAGGGTGAAGGAGAAGCTCCAAGAACCCTGAGCTTACTGAAATTTTTATCTGATCCCGTGTGTGGGGATTGTATCTTGCAGGTTGTACAGCTGACAAAGATGAGGGACCCCAGGACGAGAGGCCCTAGTAGGGGACATACATGGTATAGATGCTTGGAGCAGTGTTTTGAGAACTTGGTTGCTCACTATTGTGTACAGACATATATATGATATGTATTGTTATTTTGTACCCTTGTGGGGAAAAGTATGTATGTTTGCATATATTCAATTTCTGTATATGGTGTATCCTCATATGAGGATCTGATATGTGATATCAGGGCACTGATGCCTACTATTTTGTATGGATACAATTAGAGTATTTTGATGGAATGTACATATAATCTATGTATAGGCAGGTGGATATTTGTGGTTATTAACCTCCTGGTATATCGGTGTGGATATTATAGTTTTATCTGCCGTTGTTTTACGTTATCTGGATCACTAAGGCTGTTGTGGTAATCTGGCATTCGTTTACTTTACTGTCTGTACGTACCATACATAATGAATCAAGAGATATATTTTCGAAAATGCTTCCGCGGGTTTATTTAAAGATAACTACTGCGCTAATCTGATTAAGTAATATGTTAATACACCGGATGCATACGGGGTGTTACAAGAGTCAATGGCATTAAAGGTGGGAATAGATTCCAACAAAGTCTTGTCTTCCCAAGTCGAGCCTTCTGGGTTCAGGTCACTCAATTGGAGCAAAACTTGAGAAACCGTCTTGCCATTGCGACGAATGGTGTGACGATCCAACAGCGCTATAGGGTGGTGAATCGAAGCAAGCTCAACGATCGATGGAAGTAATGGGTGCAACGTATTGTTGATGGTTACTATTGAAAGGTTTCAACAACGAGATATGGAATACAGGGTGAACCCTAGAGCCTAGCGGAAGTTGCAAATGATAGGCGACTTCACCGATGCTTTCTAGCACCACGAACGGTCCATAAAAGCGCAAAGAAAGCTTATGTGATGAACGCCGATAGATTGATAGTTGACGATAGGGTTGAAGATGAAGTAAAACTAGAGCATCGACCTCAAAGGTAAGATTTTTACGACACTTATCCGCTTGATTTTTCATGAAAAGTTGAGCCTTATGAAGGTTAGCCTTGAGGATTGCTAACAGATTGTCCCTTGTACCCAGGTTTTTGTCTACTGCATCAACTGACGGTAGACCCAACGTGTACCCCAATGGACACGGTGGCGGCCGTCCAAACATCACCTGAAACGATGACATCCCAATGCTACGATTTGGGAACCCATGAAGTTTGCCGATGTTGTTCCAAAATTCCAAAGCTACCTGGGCTGCGGTGTAATGAGTTGGCAGTGGCATAAAGTGAGCTGCCTTTGAAAGATGATCCACAACAACAAAAATGGTGGTAAACCCCTATGAAGCTGGTAAATTGGTGATGAAGTCCATGGTGAAGTTTGTCCAAATGTTGCTGGGTACAGGTAAAGGTTGTAAGAGTCCATATGGTGCGCGGTTGGAACCCTTAGCCTTTTGACATAGTCGCACATGGCAGTTGTAATTGTTGGTTCTGTATTTCATCAACACGCGCGGTTAGGTCACGGAAGTGTTTATTTTTCACCATGGGAGGTGAATGCAACAATGAGAGGGCTCCTTTGTAACAAAATTGATAAAGAGAGAAAAGAAGAATGAGAGAATGAGGATAATTCCTTGTTGATTTTCATTCAATGATTTGCAAAACTATAAAGGAACAACAACTGCAGAAGACGACAAATTGAAATAACAAACTAAGGTTCTAGATACTCCTAATGATCACTGGTCAATGGCCCAATTACATCACATAGTTTTTCAGAAATTTAGGATTGTGAATAACACGCTAGGGTCTCTTATTGGGTCCAACATGGGATGAAATGCCAAGAAAATTTTTGACAGGACTAAAATCAAGTCTAGTTTATTTTTGGAGGACAAAAACATATTTTATTTACTGAAGTATTAAACTTATATTTAATTTAGTTTATTTTTTATTTCTTTAAAAATAAGAAAATATAAACAATATATTTAGTGATAGATCTTAAATTGAGATCTTAAACTACTTTTTGGTAAATCGCATAGTGCCATATAGGATAAAGATCTCTCAAGATCTTTTTCATTTTTTTTAATGGTAGATCTCATTTTAAGATCTTAAGAAGGGAGAAAAAAAAAGAAAATTTATTCTATTTTGAACAATGTGCAAATATGAAGGGATCTTCTACAAGAACCCATCCTCCATGTTGAAGATCTCTTCAACTTCTTTATTAAAAGATCTTATGAAAATCAGATCTTGAATTTAAGATTTTTACTCAAGGTCTTGCACTAAAGATATTCACAAAATCTATACTTAATTAATTAATTTTAAAACTAAAAGAATAACAAAGCTAGTATTTCCGAGAACTTTGCCTCTCAATCTCATTACTCTGCCAAAATTGTTGTTAACGAGACAAAACAACCCTATTGGTTACTTTCTAGTGTCACGGATAGTGATCCGTGTGCTCTTACTTTAACTCAGAGCAACCGTTGATATACCTTCCCATCAACGGCCACGCTTTTTCCCTTATCATCTTCCGAAAAGAAGTTTTCACAATTCCCGCGCCATTCCCCTCCATCTCCTTTTCCAAAAATTTCCCCTTATATATATATATATCCAACCAAATTCCCATTTATCTCTCGCAGTTTTTTGAATTTTCTTTTCCTTCACTTTCCCGAGAAAAAAAAACACTTTTCACTTTCTTCACTACGCTCTCACTTGGATATGGCTCGTACTAAACAAACCGCTCGCAAGTCCACCGGTGGCAAGGCGCCACGTAAGCAGCTCGCCACCAAGGCCGCTCGGAAGTCCGCTCCGGCGACCGGAGGAGTGAAGAAGCCCCACCGCTTCAGGCCGGGAACCGTGGCGCTGAGGGAAATCAGAAAGTATCAGAAGAGCACCGAGCTTCTCATCAGGAAGCTTCCGTTTCAGAGGCTCGTGAGAGAAATCGCGCAGGATTTCAAGACCGATTTGCGTTTCCAGAGCAGTGCTGTTTCGGCGCTTCAGGAGGCTGCTGAGGCTTACCTCGTTGGGTTGTTCGAGGACACTAACCTCTGCGCGATTCATGCGAAGAGGGTTACCATTATGCCCAAGGATATTCAGCTTGCACGCAGGATCAGAGGCGAGAGGGCTTAGGAAGAAGGTTGGGGTGCTTGGGTGTTAGGTGGTTAGGTTTAGGGTTTTGGTTTTAACGGATCTGTTTGGGAATTTGGCTCTTTGGTTGTAGGAATTCTCTATATCTATGTGTTTATGTGGAATGGGAAATGTGAATTTCTTTGCTTTTGTAATTACATTGTGTTACTCTGAGGAGTTAGTGAAAATGCTATGGTTCTTGAAGAAAATTGTTCTGAGATGTGAATGATATTGAAAACTTAATCCCGGGGAAATTAAATCTATTCTAAGAGTGACAATTTGCTACAACAGTTTACGTGCTTTTTGTGTGTAAAATTGTAGCTTCTTTCTTTGCATTCTCTAAAAGAGAAGCATTCAATAGTTAGGAGTTTTTGAGCTGAGTATTTTTTTTGTCCCGGTCGTTGGTCACATTGCAAAATAAATAATAGCCCAGAGGGCGCGCGCCATCTGTAACACAATAGGAGACTACTATAGAGATATGGGTAAATATTTAAAATTCCCTCATGTAGTCATCTTAGAATAATCAAACGTTGTTATAAACCATGTCAGAGTTTTTTTTAATGCTTAAATCACATCAGAACATATATATGGGAACAAGATATAAAAGGTTCAGGGTTATTATGTTAGATACATCCTTACCAGCATGAAAATCCTGACCTTTTTCATGTCTCATCCTCGAATATTTTTCTAATAGAGATGTTGGTATTATTTCTCATGCTCAGTGTTGATTTGATTTATTTGCTAGAAGCAGCTGTTTTTTTTTGGGTCAAGGATTGCTGTTTGGAAACCTTCACTCTTCATCTTTTTCTTTTGCCAACCATATAGTTTAAAACTTACTAATGGTGAGTTAATGCATGTAAAAAAACATAGATATGTATAATGCTATTTTTTGTAAAAACTCCTTTTGACGAACTGTTAAAGCAGTTTATGGAACAAGCTTTTAGAAGAATTTTTCTATGACAGCTTTTGATAAATATGTATAATACTAACCTCATTGCCCTCAGCCATATATGTCCAATACACAAAAGTATGCATTTTAATTAGTAGATTAAGTTAATGTCGTTGGCATAACTATCCAATGTGAATGACTTTATGTCTAATTGCTTGTAGATTAAGTTTGATTAGTTAGTGCTTGGTATTTCATTGACAAATAAATAGGCCTAGGGAGTAGTATGTTTGTATGTATGTTTTTCTTTTCATAAAATTAAAAAACAGGTGGATGCTGACTGACTTCTCATAGTATTAATCAAATACGAGGCTGCTCATCCGGACCGGTTCCATATTGCAAAGAAGCTAAGAAAGAAACAGAACATGGCCCTTGCAAAAGAACTTATGGGTTTTTCCTCATTTGTTTCTGCTTCCTCCAAAGTGTTTCTGCACAACAAGCATGGCACCTTCTGGGTCAATCCTATCTTGCTTCCTTCGGAAAACACAAGAGTTGAGGTTGAGGAAGGGAGCAAAGTTTCTGGTGGCAGCTATCAGCGAGGATTTGATAAAGACCACACTGACAGTGCATGCAGAGACACCAGTACAATTCAAGGTCAGAGCGGTGGTGATAGTGAGGAATAAAATCAAAGAGGATTTCAAAGAGACTATGTTGAAGCATTTGGATGCCATCAATGATAGGATAGGAACAAGAAATGTTGCGCTGGAGCTTATAAGCACCAAGATTGGTCCAAGTAAGCCAGCCTTTCACAACTCACCATTCTAATCATTTTCTTTTTTCTAGCTAGGTGTCACAAATTGACCATTTCATAACAGAAAAGTCCTTTAGTTTTCTTCTATCATTTTAATGATTCTTAGAAACGAAATCACCAAAGAAGAGCAGCAAAGCAGCGCTAAGAAAGTCGAAGAAATCCAACGTCAAAGCAGAGAGTTAATTATACAACTGAATTCATTGTGGACTCGAATTTTGGAGTCCCTTGAGCTATTACCGTGACAAACAAACACCAAAGAGAGTTCTTCTTGGAAAGTATAACCATCGAAGGATTTGTCAGTGGAGCAGTTCATTTCCCTTGCAAGTCGTGGGTACAAGAAGAGAGGATATTCTTTTCTAACAAGGTAACTAACTAACCAGTAATTTTCCAATTTGGAAAGGTCAAAGCAATTACTGGTTAATTATATTTGAATGCTAATCAGTTGAAAAGGCACCCCATTTTCTTTTTTTTATTGAAAATTTTCAAACTTTCAATTGTAGACTCGGCTGCTTTGTATTGTAGTTATTTTACATCAAAGCAAAAGTATTTATCAAGGTCGTAAACAAGCAGCTATACCTGTGAAATGAGTTTTGAAAGTTCTTACTGACTAATGCTGGGGTTAGTTTAAGTTTACGTTTCAACCACCTACAACATAGACACCACCCAATTTAATACAACAACTTAGAAAAAGACAGTACAAATATTTTATTACATACAATTTTTGTCTGTTTTTTTTTGTGTGTTAATTCTGGTTTTAACAAAATAAATTCTGAAATTATATTATATATTATTTGATTTATTTTGTCAGACATATTTACCAGGTGATACACCAGCTGGACTTAAAGTTGTTAGAACATTATCTGATAGAATATATGATTTCGATACGTACAACGATCTGGGAAATCCAGATGAAGGAGTTGAGCTTACCAGACCAACTCTCAAAACCATACATTCTCATTCCCACATAATTTGAATGTATTAATTTTGGTTATGTGATCCTACTCTGCAGTATAACATTTATTTGCATATCTGTATGCTGTGTTTTGCTATGTAAATGTATTGCAAGTTTTATGTGTTTGCATTCATATCATATTGTTATATTATAGAAATTAATCAAAACCAGCTCACATGGAAAAACTGACTTCTTTTACTGGCGCACACAAACTTGTGTTTTATCCATTAAAGTATGAATATGAATTTGGTATATTTCAAGTTCGATACTTTTCTTTACCTATGTTGAAAAGAGATGAATTGTAATTGCACTCTTTAATTTTGTGTTTAATTTTAAAAAATGCTACTTTTCTAAGTGAATTTTATGAAAAACCGTTTAAATACAAATATAATATTAAACAATCTCATGAAAGAGTATTAGTGTAATTAATTATGTACTTCAAGATGGTTAGTATAATTTTTAATTGCATTAATCATCTTTTAGGAATTATTTAACCTAAGTTAGATAATCCCTTATTTATTTATTTTTATGCAAACTCTTTTAATTTGATACATATATTACTTATCATATTTACATATTTTTCTTCTAATTTGAATCTATGTGTCTAATGGCATAGGTGTCTAAGTATATCATTTCCCTTATTCACATTCTAGAGTTCCATATGAAATGTTGAAGATGTTTTTAATTTTCTTTTCCTTCCCTACAATCAAACAATCTAATAGCACAATTCCCTCTCTCCCTCGCCCCATCTCTCTCTCTTTTTCCTTATGCATGCGACTACTTTTTTTCGTCCTCAAGAAAAGTATTATTCATCATGAATAATTATGAATTATGAAATATGAAAGATATAAAGTTGATTTGATAGTTGAAAATAAAAGAGTCGTAAGAGAGAAAAGAAGAGATAAAGGTTGTGAGTTCAAATTTCTTTGATTAACATTTCTAATAAAACTAATAAATTAATATTTATTAATAATTTTTTTATGAATTGAAATATCTATAGTGAAATTCTTACATAATTATACACACATGTGAGAGAGATATGATAAAAATAATTTGCATTATAATTGATTTACTTGAATTTTTATGTTCAAAATTTTGCACTAAACATGAAGAATTTCCCTTTTTTGTTTTTCACCCCTCACTTAATTTTTAGATTCTTTTTTTACTAAACATGAAGAATTTCCGATGGATTATGGTACATTGCAACAAAAAATTTCAACAAGCCATTGAAACTTGACCGATTTCTCTATAAGTCTCTTCTTTTCTTTAAAATCCAAGTTTTGGATAATTCGTATATATCTTGATGAGAATTTGCATTTAATTGGGTTAGACATCAACAAAGTTGCAAAAGCTTGTAAAGTGAGGAAAGAGACATTGAAGAAGGTATACAGAGAGCTTCATCCCCTAGCTTTCGTTCTGATTCCGAGCATTTATGCCAATTTTCTGAGGACATAAAGAGACTCTGCATTCTTTGAAGCTCATCTTCCGAGCCATCGTGGTCACAACATCTATTTGGTATGTATAAAAGCTTAGCTTCTATAACAAGAATCTATTTAGAATACATTTCTTAATATTTTTATGATTTCGTATTATCTAATGCTTTCATGATACACCTGTCAATTTTAATTAGTTCAATAATATTTTCCTTAAAAAATTGAACAGTATTTGTAGTCTCTTAAAAAACTGTAAGGACTAAGGAATTAAGATAATCTGTTTGCTTGCACAAATATTGAAATCTTCAAGGCCATATCTTTATTTTTGTTGTGTTTAAATTTTTTTGCAGCCTACACTGGAACAATTTTTATTGGCTACTACTCAAATCTAAAGATTGTTGGAATAATCATTTTTGACAAAACTCAAAATTAAAGATTGTTGGAACAATCTTTATTGATTGGTAGTCGAACCTAAAGATTGTTGCTGTAAGTTGGTGGTGATGGCTCCGCAAGAACGAAAAAAACACCTTTGAGGAGATTATTGATGGTAACAGTCTTGCAAGAAAGAAGAAACAACAAAGAAAAAACACAAATCTCCAAGAAATGTGTAAAACACTAATATATATAGGTTTGTTTCGTCCCCATCTATCTCTACAGAAATTGGACATAATAAGGTGTACCTGTTGCGCTCACGGCAAGTGTACCGGTCGTACAAGTAATAAAGTGAAAGAAAGGGGATTTGTCGTTCCCAACGAAGATTGTTTGGCCAAATAGACTATAATTTCGATCGATAAGTTGGATACCAAAATAATAAAGTAATGTTGTGGTTGTGTGTGTGAATCGATTGAAGGAATTTAACACTAAAGCAAATGGAAATTAATGTCAAAGCGAATGAGAAAATAACGATGTGTACGAAATTGTAGCTAGGACAACCCACACTCAATGCGCCTCTCTATGTAATGATATTGAATACTACGTTCTATTATCCAAGTTACTCAACCAATGTGTTTTTCTTATGTTGACTAAGCTTTGATGTCTCTTCCACTTAGTTCTTTAACCTACCATCCAACCCTAATCTCTTAGTGATCTTAAGCAAGTTAAGCATTAAGCAAACACATAACAAGTAAAGTTGCAAGCACCCACCCCTATTCCTAGGTTGTGTTAGCAAGTTACCACACTTAGGTCAGAAACTAAAGTCCCAATATGTCTATTGTGAACTTAAGCTCTAA